>JBBPBX010036077.1:16731-31688 GCA_038048925.1 Garcialebias charrua | reverse complement strand
AAACTCGTCCATGCCTTTGTCTCCTCCAGGCTCGACTACTGCAACTCCCTGTTTATTGGTATCCCTGGCAAAAACCTTCAGAAACTTCAATACATTCAAAACAGTGCAGCAAGGATTCTGTTGAGAGTTCGTAAATTTGAACATATTACACCCATTCTCCATAACCTCCATTGGCTTCCTGTCACCTACAGAATTCAGTACAAAACTGCTCTCATTACCCATCAATGCTTGCACGGCACTTCACCTGACTATCTAAAGGACATTCTTGCACCATATTCATCCACCCGGTCTCTACGATCACAGAACAGTAATTTCCTTCATATTCCTCGGACCAAATTGAGGACCATGGGAGACCGAGCATTCTGTGTGGCTGCCCCCCGCCTGTGGAACTCCCTCCCTGATGACCTGAGAGCTCCACAGTCACTGGTTGACTTTAAAAGCAGCATAAAGACCTTTCTTTTTAAGCAAGCCTATTCTGCCTCCACATGATTTTATCTTTGATCTTAGCTGATATCATTACAGCAAGCCCTCGAGTTACGTCAGGGATTGGGACCTACGTGTGTGACTTAGGTCGATTTTGTCGTACCTCACGGACCAAAAACACCTGCCTGTCGTAGGTCCGCGTTTCTGACATAGGTCGCGGCTATACCGCTAACGGAGCGCCACACACATATTTAATGGCATGAGACTGAACAAGCAGACATACTAGGCCATGAACATGCATAGAACTGTACAGTAAATGAATACTGTACTGTACAATAAATAAAAAAATATAATGTCTTACTTTGAGCTGGTCAAAGCCTGCCTTTGATTTGATTTGATGTTTATTCATTCATTTTAAAAGAACAATACAAGACAGTTTCATCAGATACAAGAATACACGTCAAAGCCTGCCTTTGTCTTTTAGCATCAGCTCGGGTGCGAGCTCCCCCAGCTTCCTTACGCTCCACACGCACACACGTGGTCAAAACTGTTTAAAAGAATGACTGTTAGCTTCTTAACTTCATATATTTGGAGCCAGAAAAAAAAAACTTACTGAAAGCCGTTTCTCCGCGATGTTTCTCCATCCAAAACAACTGCTCGGCGTTAGCTACGGTTAGGCCCCGCCATTAGAAGCACTGGTTAGCATGTCAGTTCATTCAAAAAGGCTGTCGGCTTTGTATCTCCGCGTTAGCTCGGTGTCCCCCGACTGCCAGGCGGACATTTGCGGCGAGCTCCCGGCCGCAGATGGCCCCTCCGCGGCATGTCGGCTCGGTGTCTTCGCCTGTGTTAGCTGCTCTGTTAGCTGCTGTCGTTAGCATGTCGGGCGGCGTTGTTAGAGCGATCACGGGGGCGATCGGCGGCTGCTCCTCCGGGTCTGAGACGTCCACAGAGTTGACCGAGTGTTTCCAGCAAATTTATCCGTATGAGGCAACCCTGAACGGACACACGGTCCTCTAAAGCCAGCTGACAGGAGCGTCTAGAGCTCCATTGACCGCAGTACAGTAGTAAAATGGCGACCGGAAACGACCGGAAGTTGCGTAAATACGATCAAATTGTAATTAAAAATGAAATATTAATAATTATACTTTATTTATAAAGCCATTTAAAACAACCACAGCTGCAACAAAGTGCTATACACATGAAATTAATAACATAAAAAAAATAATAATAATAATAATAATTTTTTATTTTTTTTATCATATTTTTATTAAATATGATAAAATCGTAAGTCTGAGTTGCTGTAGGTCGCGGGTGACGTAGGTCGAGGGTTTGCTGTATTGATTTTACTTGATTTTATCACTTGTTTTATTTTATTTATTTTTTAAGCAAGCCTAATCTGCATCCACATGATTTTATCTTTGATCTTAGTTGATATTATTATTGATTTTATTTGATTTTATCACTTGTTTTATTTTGATCTTTGCTTTATTACACTTTGTAGCACTTTGAGATTTTTATTAATGAAAAGTGCATTATAAATGGAATTCATTATTATTATTATTATTATTATTATTATTATGTTTCCACTGTAATGTATACCCTCAGATCCTCTTCTTCCATCCAGCTCATTGTTCCCCTTGCCCATCTTGTTACTATGGGGAGCAGAGCATTAAGCTGCTCTGCTCCCCAGCTCAAGAACTCACTTCCACCTGATATTCGCGATACAAACTCTTTGCCACATTTCTAAATCAAACTCAAAACTCACCTGTTTAAAGTAGCCTATGCACTATGATTGCAGCTGCATTGTCTTATTTTTATTTTACTTGTTTTTACTGTGTATATAATATTGTGTCTGTTTAAATGATTGTCGGTGTAAGGTGAACTTGAGTGCCAAGAAAGGCGCCTACAAATAAAATGTATTATTATTATTATTATTATTGTCTGTTTCCTGTGGGGTTCCACAGGGCTCTATTCTGGGACACTTCTCTTCTCGCTCTACATGCTCCCGCTGGGGTCCATCCTAAGGAAACATGGTATTTTGTTCCATTGTTACGTGGATGATTGCCACATCTACCTACCACTGAAACCAGCTAATGCAGGCACACTCCACCCTCTCCTAGAATGTCTGGACGTCATTAAGACATGGATGTCTTCAAAATTTCTAATTTCCTAAGTTTTAACGATCAAAAGACTGAAGTCATCATCTTCAACCCTAGTTCAGCTGCCGCCTCTGATCATATAAACTTGGACTCCCTCCAGTCCTATCTCAAGCACTCTCTGAAAAATCTCGGGATGGTTTTTGACTCAGACTTTAAGTTCGATAAACAAATAATAACAATAATAATAATAATAACTTTTATTTATAACGCACTTTACATTTGACAAATCTCAAAGTGCTACAATGAACATTAAATAAAAGCAAGATTAAAATCAATCATAAATGCAACTAAGTGGAGGAACAACCAAGAGGACAGTTCCTCACAGATGATCGCATCAAAAAAATTCACAAAATGCAGATCCATCCATCCATCCATCCATCTTCTTCCGCTTATCCGGGGTCGGGTCGCGGGGGTAGCAGCCTAAGTAGGGAGGCCCAGACTTCCCTCTCCCCAGCCACTTGGAGCAGTTCCTCCGGGGGAATCCCAAGGCGTTCCCAGGCCAGCCGAGAAACATAGTCCCTCCAGCGCGTCCTGGGTCTTCCTCTGGGTCTCCTCCCGGTGGGACGTGCCCGGAACACCTCACCAGGGAGGCGTCCAGGAGGCATCCTAACCAGATGCCCGAGCCACCTCAACTGGCTCCTCTCGATGTGGAGAAGCAGCGGCTCTACTCCGAGTCCCTCCCGGATGACTGAGCTTCTCACCCTATCTCTAAGGGAGAGTCCAGCCACCCTGCGGAGAAAACTCATTTCAGCCGCTTGTATCCGAGATCTTGTTCTTTCGGTCATAACCCAAAGCTCATGACCATAGATGAGGGTGGGAACGTAGATCGATCGGTAAATTGAGAGCTTTGCCTTTTGACTCAGCTCTCTCTTCACCACGACAGACCGGTACAGCGCCCGCTTCACTGCGGACGCTGCACCTATCCGCCTATCGATCTCACGCTCCAGTTTTCCCTCATTCGTGAACAAGATCCCGAGATACTTAAACTCCTCCACTTGGGGCAGGACCTCCTCCCCGACCCGGAGAGGGCATGCTACCCTTTTCCGGCTCAAGACCATGGCCTCGGATTTGGAGGAACTGATCCTCATCCCGGCCGCATCACACTCGGCTGCAAACCGCTCCAGTGAAAGTTGTAAATCACGAACTGATGAAGCCAGTAGGACCACATCATCTGCAAAAAACAGAGAAGCGATTCTAAGGTCACCAAAACGGATCCTCTCAACACCTTGGCTGCGCCTAGAAATTCTGTCCATAAAAGTTATGAACAGAATCGGTGACAAAGGGCAACCTTGGCGGAGTCCAACTCTCACCGGAAACGAGCCTGACTTACTGCCGGCAATGCGGACCAAGCTCTGACACCGGTCGTACAGGGACCTAACAGCCCTTATCAAAGGGCCTGGTACCCCATACTCCCGGAGTACCCCCCACAGAACCCCCCGAGGGACGCGGTCGAATGCCTTCTCCAAGTCCACAAAACACATGTAAACTGGTTGGGCAAACTCCCACGCACCCTCCAGGACCCTGCTGAGGGTGTAGAGCTGGTCCAGTGTTCCACGACCAGGACGAAAACCACACTGCTCCTCCTGAATCCTTCCCATGGGCTCACCACCTGTGGGAGGGGCCAAAGGGGTCGGGTGCAATGTGAGATGGGTGGCGGCCGAGGGCGGGGACCCTGGCGGTCTGATCCTCGGCTACAGAAGCTGGCCATTGGGACATGGAATGTCACCTCTCTGGTGGGGAAGGAGCCTGAGCTAGTGTGTGAGGTTGAGAGGTTCCGACTAGAAATAGTCGGACTCACCTCAACGCATGGCTCTGGCTCTGGAACCAGTTTCCTTGAGAGGGGTTGGACACTCTTCCACTCTGGAGTTGCCCCTGGTGAGAGGCGCCGAGCAGGAGTGGGCATACTGGTTGCCCCCCATCTTGGTGCCTGTACGTTGGGGTTCACCCCGGTGAACGAGAGGGTAGCCTCCCTTCGCCTACGTGTGGGGGGACGGGCTCTGACTGTTGTTTGTGCCTATGCACCAAACGGCAGCTCAGACTACCCACCCTTTTTGGAGTCCTTGGAGGGGGTATTGGAGAGTGCGCCTCCTGGGGACTCCCTTGTTCTACTGGGGGACTTCAACGCTCACGTGGGCAATGACAGTGAGACCTGGAGGGGTGTTGGTTCTGAACCGAAACAGGGAGACCGACCGCGGCCAGCTGCGTCCAGTCCGACCCGCTGTCTGACGTCTCGTAGGACGGACAGGCGGCGAGCGGCTGACCAAAATCAGAGCCCCCGCCCCGGATTGAACAAGAAAAACACACCGCTGAAGCCACGGAGCTCAAATGTTCACCGAGAAGTTGCTAAACTTCATCATAATTAATGACCAACAGCTATCAGCTGTAGAAAATGAAGGATTTTGCAGCTTGATACTTGCAGCCAACAGTAAACAATCATAAAAAAGCATATAAATTAAAAATCACAAGAAAACTGTGTTAAAAAAATGAAACAAACTTCTACATTATAAAACAATGTACAATACTAAAAGCAGGAACATGTCTGTCTGTGTTGGTTTATGCCAAGAACTTAACAGATGTAAAGCTATTTAATATTTTATTTAATCCATTTATTCATTAATTTAAAAGAGACAAAATAAAACAAATTAATAAAAAAGAAAACAATGAATGAAAAGAGTGCAAAAAGAAGAAGAAAAAAAAATCTTATATCACCCCCTTAAAATAAACATTGAACCAGTCCGTCCCTTGGCTTGTAGCAAATTTGTTTTTTTGGCCCTCCATGTATTTGACTTTGACACCCCTGGCTTATACAACAGGGAGCACATCGCCTGTCCAAAACCTATCATCTCTCCATAATGGATATATGTCCGATCTTCTAACTTCCTTTGCTGCATAATGTACATTGCATTAATTCTAGCATTAGGTAAATGTATCTTGAAGGAAAATAGCACTTAAATAAAAGTCCAACAAGAATATTCATTTAGAATTAAAAATAACTCACCCTGAACTACCATAATAGATAAATGTAATAACCAATCAAGTTGCTCCTGTCCAATAAAAGCATACAAATGAAGGGGAAAAACCTATCCAGACTTTAAGTAAGTTTAGGGTCTGGTTCGCAGAGTATGGAGTTAAATTTGTTTCACAATTAGTCAACGGAAAAAAAACTAACCTCAGTTATGTAAAATAAAATTGTAATCAAAACTTTTGGAATTGTAATGATTTCATTTTTTTAAAGCAAAAACTTTTGTTTAAAAAACATTTTTTTAAATTAAATAGCTAATTTTTCTCTCGTGAACTTAAAAAGTTATTTGCAAAACATAAACTTTTATTTGCACACATCAGAAATCTTTTGTTGCGATTTTAGGCTCTGCCCACAACGTCATGTGAGAATCGCAAGCAAAACTTTGAATGACAAACAAAACTTATATTAGCAAGCAAAGATTTCTGGCATGCGCAAATAAGTTTGTTTTGCAAATAATTAGCAACATAATTGCAAAAAATGTCAATGACCTCACTGAGGTCATTGACATTTTTCGAGACATTTTTTTTTTTTTTCTTCTTCTTTCGGCTTTTTCCCTGCGTTAGGGGTCACCACAGCGATCTAGTCGCATGAAGATTTGGCAGTTGTTTTTACGCCGGATGCCCTTCCTGACACAACCACAGACCACCGAGCAACCACAGCCCTCTGTGTGGAGCAGAGAGCTGATATCTAGGGTTCCCGGGGGAGCAGATGTGGGTTAAGGGCCTTGCTCAAGGGCCCAGAGTGGGGAAGATGAGGGTGGAGACAGGTGTGACTGCTTCACTTATCCCACCCACATCTTTGATGTTGTCGGTACCGGGGCTTGAACCGGCGACCTTCCGATCACAAGCACACCTTCTTAACCTCTGCGCCACCACTCCCACATTTTTCGAGACATGACCAACAGAAAACTGCTGCTGCACAGTTGTTTTAAAGGGGACCACAGATGCAAAATTCACTTTTTAATGTTTTTGTACTCAACTTTGGGTATTTACTTCATAAAAAAACAGTCCTAAGGCCAAAAAAATGCACCCAGTGGTTTATTTACTATAAGTATATTTATTTATCTTAGATAGAAACGGCCCGATTGCACTTCCTGCGGTTTGTTACGTCACAAACCGCAGCCACAACCCACAGCCACAACCCATCCCAACCTTTGTCCCGCCCCCGTCACCTAGCAACCCCTGGTAATGTTCCACCCACGCGGTTCCTGAGTTCATCTCAGCCTGCACACTAGGTGGCGGTATGCACCTAACAGTTGTTTGCGATCCGCCATAAATCAAATGGAGAAGAAGAAAAATAGTTCATCTCAGCAGAATGGCTCCTAAAGTTAAATGTTGCGTTGTTGGCTGCATTACACAACATGTGTTGATACACACTCTTCCAGTCTCAGAGAGCAGAGATGCGTGGCTTAATTTTATTTTTAATAGCAATGTTCAGGCGACATTACCGTAGAAGAATTACACTTCTTATACGATGAAGGACTACTTTCGTACAACTGCCGGTTTGGTTGAGTGGTTAGCGCGCTCGAACGCCACTCGGGAGACTTGGGTTCGCATCTTGTCCATGATCTTTTTTTTTTTCCCCCCTTTTTTTTTTAAACTCCTGGCGCAGATAATGGAGCACTAAGCAGATTTAAAATTGATAGTTTTCAGATGGGAACAGATGTGTGCATGTTTGTGTGAGTGTGTGTGTGTGTGTTTGTGTGTCGGGCCAGCACGCTCCTCGGAGAAACACAGATAAAAAGATAGCCCCGCTGTGAGTGTGTGTGTGTGCTTTGCTGCATCCAGCTCGCGCGCACAGGCAGAGGGTGGGAGAGTCAGAGGAGACATTACAGAGGAAGAATAAAAAATGACACGACAACTTGTACACTCTGATCTGTCGTGGTCCAGTTCAGCTCAGCTCGGCTCTGTGTGGTAGTAACGTGAGTTGACTTCCTCGTCTGCCTTTGGAGGGCGGAGTTAATGCAAGCAGAACTTTGAAGGGCGTGCCACGAGATCTCATTATCATAAACCGGTCGTTCAAAACGAAAGTTAAAAATGGCAGAATTAAAAAGGGTATAATTGATTATCTAAGAATTATTTTGTGTATTAAATTGAATAAACAGTGTCTGGTAACCCCAAAGAAATACCATAAAAATTTTAAAAACATATCTGTGGTCCCCTTTAAGAAGGTGCAGATATGACAAGATTTTTTTCTTCTTCTACTACCTTTCATTTTATATCTGTTTTTTTCTTTCATGTGTTTGTAAATTGTCTATGTGTTTTAAATCTGAAATGAATAAATGAAATAAAATGAATAAAAATAAATAAATAAGAAGATAACAAAAATAGCAAAAATGCTTAAAAGTTGAAAGTTTGTTTTTAAACAGTTCACCATGATGGAAAAGAAGATTTTGGATCTTAGATTCAGTTTGGGGGGAAAAAGAAAGGCAAGAGACCAAAATAAATAAGAGACATTGTCCTCCACTCAACACAGAGAAGATGAGACAAAGGAAAAAAGAGAAACTGACAAGAAAAAAAGAAGAGGAAAGATTGAAGAAAATGTATATAGGTACTTACAAATACACTAAGATACAAACAGAGATATAGGTCTAAATTTTGGTGGTCAGTTAGTCTCAGTAGGCTTTTCTCATGGTGATATTCATTCAACCTTTATTTAGTCAGGTAAATCTTTTGAACCTCATGGGCTCATTTACGAAAGCGACCTGCTAAAACTAAAGAACAATGAACAGCAGTGATAGAATTTCATTAAACAATAAACAAACAAACAATAAACAATAGAAAACAAAAAGAGAGAAAAAAACAAAAGATTTTTTTTTTCTTTTTTTTAACGAAGTATCAAAAAACTAGCAAAACATTATAAGGTAGACATATAAAATCAAAGACAGGAACAAATCTGCATTGACATATGCATTAACAATTGCAGACATGCATTAACAATTCAATTTTTGCTTTTATTTCGTTTTCTTCTGCAGTTCCACATTAAAGTTTGATGCAGCTCTGCTTTTCTGAATGGACCATATTCATCTCCACTGCAAGTGTAGCAAACCAGGCAGCTCTTTCTTTTATAGATTACAGTACACTAAAAAGTTGCATTGTGCCCTTGTTTATATTTTTTATAGTGTAATTCTGTAAAGACAAAATATATCTGGTGGTGTAGCTCTGATTTACATATCTTGCTAAATCGCAGGTTTGAATATTGCAATACTTTCCTATAACAAAGTAGACCTGCAGAAAGAAATTACTAATAAAATATTTTACATATGGATAGTTGTATGTTCTATGTAGAGGTTTTCCTAAGCTTTGATAGTATATCTCACAATTTTGTAATTTATCATTGTTTATTAAACTCTGAAAGCTATGTAACTTTGTCAATATTCTGTCCTAAAATGCGGTTAGATGTGCCCCCCCCTTTTTTTTGAGCACCTGCCCCTTTAGTGGGCTCTGCACGTCCCTGCTTACCTTAGACATGAATATCAAGTTCAGGAATGGCAGGCAGTTGCAAGGATTTTTGTGATGGGTTGGACAACTGTTGGGTATTTCCCACTGTTTCTTCCTCTTCCATTTTTGGAAGAAGCTCTCTATGGTACAACGTACAGCAGTGTGACAGATAGTTTCTTGCAGTATGTCGCAAAAGAAGAGAGGAAAATTCTTGAGCTAGCACTGGAATCATTTCATTTTGTTGACAAAGATGACCTGATGGATGTGCTGGATGCACATGACTGCCACTACCTTGCCTCTGAAGAAACAGTGGCTGGATTAATTTCACAGTTAGGACACAAAACCCTAATCCAGACTCCAATGTTTGTTACTGAATGCTGGAAGCCCATCTTGAAAACATTGGCAGATACTTTACATCCACAGAGGCTTGTTGAGTTAGTGGAAGAACGTGTACCAACACCAAAACGTGTTAAAGACCTTCTGAAATTCCCAGAACAGATGACTGCACCACAGAACACTGTGGCAAGACATCTGAAGAGGTACATAGGAGAATCTGACAACACTACTTTGAAATCATTCCTTTGCTTCTGCACAGGAGCATACATGCTGTTTGGACACTCCATCACTGTTCAATTCATAGAGATATCTGCATTCCAGTGCCGCCCTCAAGCACATACATGTGGATGCTACTTGATGTTACCAATCAACTACCAAAGCTACCCAGATCTTCGTAATGACTTTGATCTTGTGCTAAGAAGCTCCATTTGGGTTATGGATATAATCTAAAATTTTGAAGCAAACTACTGTACAGGCCCAGTCACACTAGATAACATATGCCAACTTATGAAACACTTTTTTGTCTAAATTACTAATAAAATTTATAGTTTTGATTTATTTTTTTGAATTACATTATGTTCACACCAAAAAGAAGGTTCATGTTGATTTTTTTTTCCAATTTTATCTTCAACCTAGATGTCTTTAAAATGTTCATAAGTTGGCATAAGTTGACTAGTGTGACAGAGCCTTAAGGCAGATTCGTTAGGTCTCACAGAAGTTTTGATGAAGATGTTACCTGTTATCCAGTGTTAAAAGGTTTTGTTACATGGAGTGAATTATGATCTGCCATTTTTAAGGGAAGCACGGAATAGCCAACTAAAGCTGGCTAATGTCTTAAATTTTGTATATGTAAAATGCACTTACATATTTGCTAGTTAATGTTTCTACGGTGCTGTTAAAAGCACAAAGTTCACTTTACTGTATGTCCTGGTCCTAAAACTAATTTGGAAGCCAGTTCAGGTCAGTTCTGATCAGAATTGTATGTTCATATTGGTATAAGTACTTCTCAAGTTTCACCTTGCTTATTCTTACTGGTTAAGAAGCAGTGCAAACAAACTGATACATTTGTTTGAGCAAAACATTTATTTGGATTTCAGTTGTTGTGCAGTATTCATATGTTGTTACATGACGTGAATTTTGGAGGGAACCACATGAACTTGGCATTAGACAAAAAACAACTTGGATATGTAGTCAAATTTTTTTTTGTCTAAGTCTGTTCTGACATACTTAATGACATGTACTTCTTTCTTTATCAGTATTACAGTGATGAACTTCAGTTCATGTTTTATTAATACAGAAGTAAATCTGTTTTTGTTCAGATATCTGTTGAAATTAAAAAAACACACCAAAAATGCTGTTTTTACCATTCATTGCACACCAACACTATATTTGGTGGTATACAGTATTAAAAAAAAACGAGTTTTAGTAACTGCATTAGAAGCAGCCCATATTCCAGCAAACAAACCTAGGTGCAATCAAGAGTTGGAACAAGTAAAATACATTATGTCAGTATCAAAGACAATTACATTTTCATTCTGAACCACATGTAAAGAAATTTTCTTTAAAATGTAAACATAAAAACTATCTTTGTAAATACACCAAAAATGTACCAATTAAATTAAAAAGGAGAACTTCACCTCATGTTTTATAATTTAATTGACCATCAAATTTATTTATCCAGGTTAGTGTGTTATTATATATTTTAGCACATAATTTTAAATTTGACTGTTAAAAAAGAAATTATATATATAGTTTTTTTCCTTTGCCTGTAGATGCATTTGCATGTCTTTAATTATATATATATATATATATGTATATTAGGGATGCACCGATAAATCGGCCCCGATTTCCTTAATTTGGGGAGATCGGTGATCGGCCGATCTTTAAATGAGAAGCCGATTTTATCCACCGATCGCATCTGCCTCCTGTAGTAATATAGGAAGGGGTCAGTTTACTGACTTACCTATATTTTAGATGTATAAATTGGCAGGGTTTAGACTGACACAAAAATACATAATTAATTAAACGAGTTCTCTCTTTTTCAGTTTAATACCAATAATTCTATACCTTGACCAGATGTAATTCACAGGAAACGTTAAACTTATGTTGGCACAGCAGGACTGGACCATTTATTTAACAGAATTGTAAATTACATCACACATTTGTACATGATTGGTTGATTATTTTTCCTATAATTAACTTCAGCACAGATGAAATATAGGAACAACAGAACAAGTGAAAGATGATATTTTACTCATTTCTGCAGGTACATTAACTTAGTTTCTGGCTTAGGAAGATAAAGGTTTAGGAGGAAGGAAATGGAGGAAAAGAAGTTAGGGAGTTATCTTGATGTGTTTAACCAGAAGCATGGCAGCTCTCCGGCTGAACTCGGCTACACGTTGGTACCCTTGGCAAAGCATTTGACGACTTTTACCTCGTGAAGATGGTCAGTCTCCCTCGGTCCAGTTTGGTCAGTTCGTTTACCATTCTCAGCGTCTCCAGACGTGCGCCTTGACTCGAACCGAAAGTAACGGCAGCTCCTGGTGTTGTTTTCAAGATAAGACGTTCCTTAAAGGAATGTCAATAAAAGAGCTTTTTCAGCTGTTGAAGATGACTTATAACTTGGCATGTTATAAGTCTTTAACTGAATGACGTGGTCATTAGCGTGTTGACCAGATGATCATCAGTTCTTTGGGGAACCTCATCATGGAATTGAGGTCCTCAACAAACTCTGTCAGTTCCAGCAGCAGCTTAGAACTTTAAGGAAGGCTCCCAGATCAGTGACTTGTTGTTCTTCTCCGATTGGTCCAAACAAACCAGTGGATGAAGGTCACTCGGATAGGAGAAGATCAGTTTTTAGAACAGAGAAGAAGTTGTTTAGAATGAAGACAGAGAAACAGATTAGACTGGAGCCAGCTTCATAAAACAACTGATTAAAACTGCATTCTAACTTCTAACAAAACTGATCGAGTTCAGTCTGACATATTAATTCACTTTCACCGTTTGATTCATCATATGAAGAAGTGATCATTATTTTGAAATAACATTGGATTTCCAACTTGAATTAAACAGTTTGAATTAAACAGTCTTTGACTTAACAAACATTGAATTCAATAATGCTTATACAAGTAACACAAGGTTATTCATTAACACAAAAATAGAGGAATAAGAGAGTCTCTTATGACTTATTGTGTTTTGATTCAAAATAATGTAATAAAATAGTGTTAATGTCCTTTTTCTGAGAGTATCAGTGAAAAGGTGTCACTGGGACAGTTCAAGTATCAGAGCGGGCATGGTCATGCCCACTACATCTCCCCCCTTTTGGAAGTCATCGCCAGTCCTTGGGGATGGGGTCCAACACGAAAGGAAACCTTGAACTGTCTCTGATCTTGAAGTAATCCAGCAAGTGGAAAAAAAAATCAAAAATTATAATCCCATAAAGTTTTTGGAAATTCCATACTGTTCGTAGGTAATCCCATTGCGGTAAGCTTTTAATCCCTCGGAAAACTGAGTCTGTTAACTCTTGGAAAACAAAGTCTGTGATCCTTTGGAAAACAAAGTCTTATAATCCACAGCGGTAATTCCATAGCAGTAATTCCATATCGATTAGAGTTGTTGATTTCATCAGCAACAATTGTTTTTATCAGCATGTAGAGGGTATCCCTCGATTGACGCAGAGGAGGCGACCCTTGGATGAAGGTTGAAGACCAACGTTGAAGTAGCAGGTCCCTACATCGAAGGTTGTTGGCTTGTTGGTTTCCAGTCCGTGCCACTCTGGTTCTATGTGTCATGCATTTATGTGGTTTTAGGTGGGCTTATGATTGGGATTTTACATTAGCCTACCTATATGCACCTGGTATGTAAGCTATCATGGTTTAGATCAGCTATAACTACCAATTAAGGGGTGGATCATGCATCAAAGTTAAATATAGGGATCTACGTCTATAGACGGTTCAGGAGGGCTTCTGTAACGAAGGCCTCTTCTTCCAAACTATTCCTCCATTCATAACTTAGCTTAAAGTTAAACTAAAATAGAAAAGAAAATATAGTTTGGTCTAAATGTCTGTTGTCCTTTAAGACGACGACGTAGGATTTGGTATTCCCTATAAATTTTGAAGTCTATGGCGAGACTCATCAAAATGAATAGATGATCTAGAATAGAATCGATCGAATCGGTTCAAATTAGAAATTGCGAGACCTGTGTAGTTTATGGTACCTAAAGTAGCTTTAAACTACATTGACTCTTCATTTACTGAGGTTTAACAAAATGAAAACTGCATGTTGACATAGTTAAACCCATTTAAGTCTTTAACTTATCATTAATAAAAACCTTTTGGCTGGGAGTGTTCAAAAACAATACCAAGCTTCAACAACAACAAAAATAGCAATTAAGCAACTAGAAAACAACGTTTCACCGCTTCAACTCACTCCTATCGTCAGATTCCAACGTGTATCACACAATAAAAACAGGTCTTAGCTTTATAACCGGTGTCAATTAAATCCCGCAGATTTAAACGGTTGTTAAGGTTAGTTTTTTATTGTGGGTTTTTAGACTTAGCGTTTCTAAGTTCTAGTTGGAGCCGTTTCTTTTAGCAACTAATATAGTTTAAACTGTTTAGTTTATTTACTATCGTGTGCTTGGACGACCTTAATTTCCCATGAAGTCTGTGAGTTTGCAAGATCTTTGTCGTTTGTGGGGTTATTGAAATCTTTGTCTTTGTCTTGGGCATGACCTAACATCACCCCCCTGAGGTCATGGGGGACCACGAACACAGGTGAGGACGTCCGTCCATGGGCACAAGTTAGGATGCCAATGTGTAGTTTAAGCTGTTTTCGCAGCTGAGAGTAGACAGTACACAGGAACCTGTTAGTTTTCGGCCAACGTTTCTTCTTACGTTTACCTCTTTCTGTGTAATTCAGGTGTGTCACAACTGTCGGCACAGTCGCAGGTGTGTCTGATTGTTCAGACTGCGACGGGTCACTGTTGTTGGTGTGCGAGCGTTTCCCCCCTTTGTCTGAAGAGGGGCTCTTTGAGTCTGTAGAAACTGTGTCATTTCTGATTAGTTCTAGACTCAAATGCTCTTGAACCAAGGTTTCATCGAAAGCTTAGCTGATTGCGATTTATCTGTCCCAGAGGACAGTACAGCGTCTTCGTTGTGGGATCCGTGGATCTCCACACCTTCTTCTACCTGTGGTAGGTAGTGTTCAATGAGTGCTGAATGTTTCAGCTCGCAGAGGATGTCCTCTTGTTGGGCCAGGGTCGGGTCCAACTGTTGGGTCTCTTCTGCCTCATCTCTATTTGAAGGTTCACTTACCGGGCTTGTGATCTCGGTTGGGGAATCATCCGTGCCTTCTGCGGTACCATCTGTTGGACAGACCGTGTCATGACCTTCAGGATCTTGTTGGCTGTCAGCATCTTGTTTGCTGTCAGCATCTTTATTTTCAACATCTGAGGCATCTGTGTTAATGTTATTAATGTTAACTGTGAGCTCTGAGTTTTTGTAAAAGATAGTGTTGCACATTGCTCCAGGTAGGTCAATGTTGATAGTGTCATTATCAATGGTAACGCCACTCATT
>JBBPBX010036076.1:0-22752 GCA_038048925.1 Garcialebias charrua | reverse complement strand
CAAAAATGGTGCAGTACCAGTTTCGGCCGCTATGGGCGCTACGGGCAGCAGCAGAGGACTCAGAGAGCGAAGAGGAAGAGGGCCACTTCCAGACGTTTCTAGCTCATGTGTCCGAAAAAAGCCTCCTCTGGTCGGACTGACTCTGTCGCTGCCCGCCCCTTGCTATGGATGTAGCTGTTTTTGTTAGCAAGATACCGTAACTCATAAACCACACCGCGGATTTTTAAATCCAGCTGATTTGAACATTTTGTTAAGCTCAGGAGCACGTCTTCTATAAAGTCAGCTAAGAAATATTTTAAGCGTTTATTTAGCTAAATTTAAAGAAACAAAGCGTCCGGTCCGAACCGCCTGCCTAAAATTCGGCGAACTTTTTTTTTTTAAATCCAGCTGATTTGAACATTTCGTTAAGCTCAGGAGCACGTCTGCTATAAAGTCAGCTAAGAAATATATTTTTTCTCGCAAAGAAATAATTGTTTTTACCGTGTTTCCTTGTGAAGTTCTTCGTACTCGCTTGCTTCTGTCGCCGCCATCTTAATCAGGGCAAATGAGGCGATGACGCGTATTAAACACTGAAGCGTATTATTTACGATTTTTTCTTGTTTATTGTTAATAATTGGACAAAGCGTATTAAACACTGGTGCGTATTTTCCTCAGACTCCGACGAATACGGGTATATCAGGTGTTGACACTGAGCACGGACTAAAAATCATGAACCACAGCCATGAGAAAATGAAATACTGTAGTCACAAAATGTACATCCAGAGATAATGAAATCACTAATGAGGCATAAATGATAAATGCATGACAAAAGTAGGCATTGTCTACTTTTTTCAGGGTAGCTCGTGTGTTAATGGTAAAAACCACATCTCCTTAAGTCTTCTTTGAGCTCCAAAGCTTTACTTCACTGTTACATGACTGTAAAATGAATGAAACTGTTAGCCGAACGTACCTCACTGTGCTCGGGAGACAAAAGACAGGTTGCGCTGAGTTCTACTGTAAATACAAAAACTTTATTGGTTCTACGAAGCTGCAGAAAACTGATCCCACGAACGCAATCGGGCAAAACAAAAAGACAAACCCCGTCACCTCTCAGGCTCTGTGTGGAAACGGCAGCTCCGCTGGGAACGTGTTCAAACTTCCACCAGCCGCTCCTCACCTTTTCATCCCCCACCACCACCCACTCAAAAGCAGCAGCAGGACCCTCTCAATGGCACATCTGCACCATTCATCCCATTGTCCTTTCATTCATCTACAGCCGCCCACTTTGGTTTCCACGGACAGACAAAACGTGACTTCATCTGCTGGTTAGCGGAGAACCTGTCGCGACGTGACGGACACGGCTTCGTTTTCAAAGTAAAGCCGTGTTTTGTTAATGACGACAGTCTGAGCATCTTTAATCCAGCACTTTGACAGAAACAAAGCTGTTCAGGTACGCCGACCGCTGAACATGACACAGGGCTAATAACACCATACACCATACAGCAACTTGCACAGCGGCTGAACTCAAACCAAGAAAAGTCTGAAATCCATCAGAGTAATGTACCGTAGTAATCTGTTTAACTTATTTAGGCTCTAAAGGCTGATCTGCAGCAGCTCAGTGTGTTTAGAGCTGCTCACACAATAACCCTGTCACCAACACACCCTATAGCTAAACAGCTGGTGGGAGTGAACAATTGGTGCTAACAGGCACTATTCCTCTGTAAGTGTATCAGATACCTGCAACTAAAGTGCTTTCGCACTCAATAAGATACTTTTTTTTTAATGCAGGTTTGGTTTTTAAGAAGGAAGGTCCGGGCAAAGGAAGAAAGGTGAGAGGGTTCAACAGCGAAACTCATGTTGTCCAGTGGTGGACGCTGATCAAACAAGTTGGGAAGGTTCACCAAAACAGGAGGTCTTACTGTACAAATAAATAATTCTGTGAAGATACCGGTAATTGGGTCACACACGTGCAATCAAAGAATAGCTACAAGTGAATACACAAAAATGTGAAAAAGCTATAAAGTTCTGAAATTTAAATAAAATTCAGATAAGATGAAGGTAGCGTTCCTCGAAGGAATGTATACTTATTGCCACCTTGTTTGTTAAAGTTTTAAATAAAGGTCTCATCACATGATCTGGGAGTGCTCAAAGTATGTGTTGAGGAGGACTCACAGATATGATCACACCAAGTCTTAGGTCGTTTTCACACCTGATACTCTGGTAGACTCTGATTTGGGACAAAAATTCAGAACATTTATTTACATATTCAGTTGGTGCGGTTCACATTCACACTGCACTGAGTCAGTCGAGCCAACCTGTTCCCCCCTCACCTGTGGTGGCGCTGTAGCAAGAACTACTGAAGGAAACTACACACAAACCTCTGAAGAAGACACTCTTCTTCTTCTTCTGGAAATAAAAACAAAAATGGAGTGGAAACTAATTTGATCCGTTTTATGATTTCTGTTTTATCATTTTTCAACAATGGACTCAGCATGAGCGAAAGATGAGGCAGAAGACCACGGAGAATGTTGTTTTTCACACACGACGGCTGAGACGGCTCTTATGAGGTACAAGAAATGCACGTTTGTTTTGGTTGTATTTACTCAGAACGCCCTGAACTGTAGTCCACTTCCTGCTTTTGGAGTGGTTTCCAGTCCGCTTGCATTCACACTGCATTCGAACCGCATTAGAGTTCACTTCAACCAAACCAAGACCTAGGTATTTAGGCGGATCAGAGTTCGCTTTTTTGGTCCACATCAGAGTTCGACTGCGCATTCACACCTCCCCAAACGAACCGGACTTTCTAGGCAAATGGACTAGGGTTCAATTAAAGCAGATTAAACAGGGCTAGTGTGAATGCATCCTTAGCGCAACATCTGTAAAAATGACTTGTTTATACCAATGTTTGTGTTTGATGAGGTCAGTTCACTGTCAGCGTTCATAAATTCTGAATGAGTTCAATCAGTTGCAGATGTTCATCCACATGTATTCATTACTTTTTGAGAGGTTATTAAAGTCCATCCAATTTGGCTAAACGAGACACATGCACACAAGCAGACAATTACATGACTCAGGGAAGAAGGCAAGGTTTGTACTCTGCACAACAAAGTGAAGTCAGATCCTCTGGACGGTTTCTTTTTGTTGAAACGTTTCATCTTTCATCCAAAAGACTTTGTCAGTCTGAGCTGCCACAAAAAACTCAGTCTTATAAATAGCACCTTCACATAGTGGGTCAACCAGTTTGATGGTGTTCTGATGGTTTCTGGTTTCCCTCTCCCTCGCCGACTCGTCTGAGGCCGTCACGGCCAAAGTGGTTAAAAATATCCTGATTCAAGCTCAATAATCCAGGTAAATTATTGTTATTAGGGAGGATTATTGAGCATGAATCAAGATGTTTTGAACCACTTTGGCCACAACTGCCTCATACAAGTCAGCGGGGGAGTGGGCGGACTCCAGAAACCTCAAACTGGTTGACCCACTATGGCAAGGTGCTATATATAAGACTGAGTTTGTTGTGGCTGCTCGGACTGATGGTCTTTTGGATGACAGATGAAAATTTTCAACTAGGGATGCACAATATTGGATTTTTGGCCAATATCCGATATGTTAAAACTTATTTGGCCAATAACTGATACCAATACTGTAATTTTAATATACTGTACTTTCCTTTGTCAGAACATAGCCCTCTTTTTTATTCTTATTTGCTACAAAAATTGTGTAACAGCTGTAAGAGCTGCACTTTGAGATTTTGTGTGCACTTTAGCACTTTGAGATTTTTATTAATGAAAAGTGCATTATAAATGGAATTCATTATTATTACATTATTATTATTATTATTCATTATTATACAGTTTGCACTACTTCTCATACTTGCACTAATGTCTGTATTACATCACTGCCTATAATCATAATACTGTTTACATTCTCTGTTTACATTTATTAATACTGTTTACTTTTATTACTACTGCTTACATGTAATTACTACTGTTTACATTTATTTACACTACTCTAATATCTACACCACTGCTGGTACATATACAGTGTGCTCTGAACGGTCTTATTTAGGGATGCCCAATGTGCCTTACTGCATATGCCACTTTTTGCCTCTACAACAACATCAACTACTACCTCATACATATACTGTGTACATTGACTCATACGCTGCTTTGCCACTTTGCAAATGTCAATGCTAGAAACCTTTAGTTTATTTTAGTTATACTTTTTATACTCTTTTTTTATACCACTATGAAAAAAAACTCAGGACAGTGTTAGTTTTACTATTTTTATGCTTATGTCTATTATTATATGTTTCAGTGTTTCAATGTTTAGATGTTTACTGTTGCACCGAGGGACTGAGAGAAACGCAATTTCGGTCCTGTGTATGTCCTGCACTGTACATATTGCAGATCTGACAATAAAGTTGACTTTGACTTTGACTTTGACTTTGACTTTATTATTAAGAGCTGGTGACATATATTCAGTAACAGCCATACGCATAGCACTTTAACATATTAAATGAAAAGTGTTAAATGTTATTTATTAGCATTGGTCACCTGCGATGCTGTCTCATTGTGGAGGCTTGTTCCAGGTTCCTAGCTGCAGTGTGGGATCCTCTACACTCCTGTGCATGAAGGACAGACTTTTTAAGTTAAAAGTTTTTGTCTATCCATTGTGCCGTAAGACTAATCATGCTAACAGGGCTAACACGACGTCCACATGTCTGTGGTAAAACTCACCCAAGTACTATTGGCTATTAGCTTCTCAATGTCGGAAATTACGGCTTGTAACTCTGGTAAGGCTAAGTCGGAAAAAATTCTCAGGCTGGGGACGATGTAGCGAGGCTCAACGTAATCCAAAAGTCTTTGGAACATCCTCAACAAAAAAAAACCTTCCACACCGCTGACTACGACTTCTTGCTCTCCGCCATGATCAGATCAGGTAGGCGCGTGTGATGTCATCACGTTGTGTTTGTGCTGCAGGCATCCTTGTCACTGGGTTGTCGTATAAAAACAGCGTCTTTTATATCGTTTAGTTATTTTGATGGAATGGCCGATGTCAGATATTTAAATTTAACGCTAGTATTGGCCGATACCGATACCATGCCGATAATATCGTGCATCCCTAGTTTCAACAAAAATAAACCGTCCAGAGGACCTGACTTAACTTTGTTGGATTTTTCTACCTGGATTGTCAAGAATGAATAAGAATGTTCTGTAAAAGCGTTTTAAACCTACCAAACTTCTAACATTAATTTAAGCCCCGTCATGCACACAAGCTAAAGAAAACATTGCATAAAACCTCTCTGGTGTTCGGTTCTCTGCACAACATTTCAAACTGTTATTACACAACACAACACTGATTTATTTGCAGTGACGTGCAGTCAGGGGCGGCAAGTGAGGCCACGCCTCCCCTGTCATCATGAAAAGAAAAAAAATTAATTGAAAAAATAAATGTAATTATTGTCTTTATCCTTTGATTTGTACTATAAACTTATTTTACTAAAACCTAAACCAGTTTTAAGTTGATTTTTATTCAAAATCGCCCATTTTTCTTATTTAGCGTTCAAATACTGAGATGAGACGTGCAGACCTGCGCAGAGAGGCACTGCGCAGTGAGGCACCGGCTGCTTCACTTCAATCACGTGACGTGCTGCAGGCAGCTACAGTGTGAGCGATTTGGGAAGGCAGGAAAATTCCTGCCTCTTATGTCTCTATTAAAATGTCCAAATACTTTTGCTATATAAACTACATTTCTATAGTTTAGCTGGTGAATATAATGTCTTGTGTTTTTGTCTAAAACTGTATCTGTGCGCTGAACGAGCTCATAAAACGGCTGTGAAGGTGTCAGGTTACATCCACACACACACACACACAGGCAGGCGAGCCTCTCGCCTCTGGAGGCGGGGCTACTGAGCTCAGGGTTCTGCTTCAGTCTCACGAGCGTGTGTGCACGTCCAAACCCTCGGGTCCAGCTCGTTCTCACGCTGCAGGAGGAAAAGTGACAGCGCAAACAGAGCAAAAAGAGTAACTTTTCACAGTCTACAAATATCTAGAACATTAAACACTTAACTAAAAGTTTTAGTATTTTGTTAACAATTTAGTTTTGATCATTTTTAAACATAAGCATTTTTAACGTCATTTCCCAAAACATTCCACAATTCAACTCCCTGTATCCACAATATTCCTACGCCCCATGATGCCTTGCGCGAATTATGGGAACGACTTCCGCCTGAAGTGAGAGCAGCAGTTAAAGCCCAGTCTACTGGCTGTATTTTTCACTTTTGTTTTTTTGTTTTGTTTATTTCTAATTAATTGCAATGGTTACTTCGTGTTGGGTTAGTGGGTGTTGCTGTCGGGTAGACGTTTGTTCAAAGTGCAGTTTTCACTTCATCCCAAAAATAAGTAAACGTGAAGGATTTATCTCCATCGGACGAGCTGACAGCTGCACCTCCTCTGCCTGATCTGCTCTCGAAGACGTCGTGTTCAGATCACGTTTTCTCCGGTAAACAAAATATTCTACATAAATCATTTTGTGAAACAATTTCAGAACAATGTGAGAGTATAATTTTCTCTGTGTTGGAGCTGTTGTTTTTTTTTTCTTCATGATTTAGCACCGTCTACTAGCTGTGGTTAGCTTAGCATGTAGCGTTAGCATCTGTTAAAGTATTTACTAAACAAATCTGTGGATAAATAATATAACTACATGTGTGTGTAATACATTTGCAGTACATACATATGCTGTGTGTATGTGTATACTGTATGCACACTATATATACAGTATATATATATATACATACACACTGTACTGTAGTACTGTTTTGATTGTAGGTCCCTGTTACTCTCATGTGAATAAAGCAGTGGGATGCTGTTTGTACAGAAAATATTCCATAACACAAGCTCATCTTTTGGTTATTACTACATTTGTTCTATTGAAATATTTATATTTTCAGGAAGGCCTGCACACAAGTCACAGACTGGTCTCCCACGCTGAAGTTGACAGACACACTTACTCTGAGACGCAGGAGCAGAAGAACAAGTAATGACACAAGCACCTGGCACAATAATTCAAAAATATTAAAGTAAATCTAAGATAAAATTACTGAAATCAATATAAAATTGAACATTACAGTATATCTTTGTGAATGAGTAAAAAATGTAGGAGCAACTGTATTTATTCTTTCTACTTTGAGTAGCAAACTTGGTCTTATTTTAGACTTTGTGATGCAAACATGACAGTTTTATTCTTTTTTTAAGGTACAGACGAGTGAAGGGCCAAGTTCCATCGTCTTGGATTCCGGAGGGGTTTGCTGCTTGCTCCAGTCGTCCAGTGGTCGTCCAGTGGTCGTCCAGTGGTCCCACATGATTAGGAATCTGTTCCAGTTTGTTTAAAATCAGAAACTGCCCATCATTTCTTGTTGAAGAGTGTATTTGACCTGGTATTTATTCTGGTATTTATTCTGCAGCCAATCATTTTCATTAAAAGACATCAAATCACCCACAGTTCTCATATTGTATTCAGTTTCAAATGTTTTTAGTTTATTCATTCATTCATTCATTCAACCTTTATTTATACAGGCTTGCCTCGTTGAGCCACGGGGACTCATTTACAAGAGGGACCTGTCTCACTCACACCCAGAGTCAATTTAGAGTTACCAATCAGCCTAAAATTTATAATTATAGCTTTTATTCTTATCAATCTCCTCCTGGAGGAGGAACCACAGCAACATGCATGTTTTTAAGTTTTGTACTTGTCAATAAAAAACTAAACTGGTAAGTTGCCAAAAAAACAATCACATCTAGTGTTTTTATTTGCAGTAGAACTTCTCATTAGACATTAAACAATGTATCTTATTGAAATAAAGAAGGTGAAACACAGCAACACCAAATGCACTTCAAACGCAGATTTATTTATAGAAATTATATTTTCACTCATTTGTTGCTGTGGTACATAACTGCACACAAACTTCTGGACCAACTGGAGCGTCATCCATCTCCTGGACCAACTGGAGCTTCATCCATCTCCTGGACCAACTGGAGCTTCATCCATCTCCTGGACCAACTGGAGCTTCATCCATCTCCTGGACCAACTGGAGCTTCATCCATCCCTGGACCAACTGGAGCTTCATCCATCCCTGGACCAACTGGAGTTTCATCCATCCCTGGACCAACTGGAGCTTCATCCATCCATCCCTGGACCAACTGGAGCATCATCCACCATCCCTGGAACTCACCTTATGCAGAAATATAACAGAAAGGAGGAAAAGAAAAGTACAGTATACAAACATTAGGGTTCATTTATGAACACACACAAACACACCTAGATTATATATAAAAGAAACCCACGCACACACACACACACACCTATATTATATATATATATAAATAAACACAACAGACACCTATATTATATATACAGTATAAATAAATATACACAGACAGCATACATACAGTATATAGGTGCGTGTGTTTATTTGCCAGTTATGCACGAAAATATTAGTATCATTTAATCACTGACTACATAAAATCATTAAACTAAAAGCTGTCTCTTAAATCATACCTGGTGTTCTCGTTCCTCTGGAGGATACAGAGTCTTTTTTCAGGTGGTTTCTCGTAGCCCAGCCACAAAGAAGGATGCAGGTTTTTGTTTTCGGAGCATGTTCAACACACACTAGTTGCAGCCACAAATTCAGCTTCGTCTGATTATTCATACAGCCACGAACAGCGCAACAGGTACCAGAGCTCCACAAGACATCTTCGTGACAATTTTAGCTCAAAATAACAGAAAACAGAACTTTAACAGAACTTCTACGATGCGCACAGATAAACAAGTAAACAACGAGGAGCCAATGCAGAAATTCTACTTCCGGGGTCAAAACGGAAGTAAGTCCCATAATCGCAAATACAGTGCCACCTTCAGGAATATTGTGGATAGAAATAAACCATCCCTTCAAACTAGTTCTATACCTTGGCTTTGCAAAAATTTCAGTTCCCATTAGACTAGCAGCTTTCTCTCTTAACAAAATACATTTGAACATTTGAGGGTTCTACTAACAAAATATTATAGTCCACCAAATCATTAAACTTCAGTACTTTGAGTTGTTTAAATAATATAGTATATGACATTAAGACTTTCTTGTAATAATTCTCACAGCTCTTTTCTGTAAAATAAAAATAGATTTTGTTATAGTTTAATTTAATTTATAAGTAAAAGTAAGACTAAAATTTTTTCTCCAAATTAAATGTGCTTTTGTGTGTGCTACAGTTTGTATGTGTAAAGATTGCTGATATGACATTTTAAACACAACCCGTTAACTGCTGCCAATCAAATGGTGAATAAACTCCTCTGTAGGGTTCATGTATTATAAAAGAAGAAAATAATGCTATCCAAAGCATCCAAAGCGCTGAAGAAGCTATGGCAGACAGAAGCCAAAATGTGGAGAACATTTTTTGTCTGTTTTCTATTATACATATGGAAAAAATACTGCATAGTGCCTCACCAGCCATGAACCTCACCGCACGTCACTGTTTATTTGAGGTAAACCTCCTACAGAAACTCACAAACAGAGGCCAAATTTGTTTTCTTTACAGGGTTAAAATAGCTTTTCAAAGGCTGAATCTCAACCACAGGACACAAAGGAGATGAGAATGGGAAAATGAGATGGTTCGACTGTGTTTTCAGGCACAGAGGATGAATAAGACGATCTCTAAGCAGAGAAGACGGGCAACTGGATTTAGTTTAATGGATGAAAGTCTGGTTAACTGTTTAAAATGGTCACTAACAGACCTAGCTTGCACCATCAGTCCAGATGGCTTTTTGTCTGACCAAGTCTCCTTCTGTTTGTAATCTCATCTAGGCCTGATTGCTGCGACACCATATAAGCAGCCTCAAATTGAATCAGGCCCATTAGTGCTATCAATTTCCTGTCCCAAGCCTTTTGCAAAATTAGCTGGGTGGAGCTGAGGGCAAGTTCTGGAGAGAAAGAAAGAACTTCCAATACAGCTTGTTCTGAGTAAATTAGCTCTGCTACAAGTATGAGGTGTCTTTGCGAAAGTGAATCAGCAGATTGATTTTGTTGCTGCTTGCGTGGCAACTGTACCTCTATGAGCAACTCCGTTAAAAAAAAAAAACACGGAGAGACAGCAGTTTTTAAACCAACAGGATCATTTAAATATGGTTTTAATATACAGTTTGCATTAGTAGAAGTAAAAAGCAGAAAATGTATTTCCCTGGAGCAATAAACCAGGCTGGGTGAGCAACACTGCTCACATTATGCGAGCACTGACTGCAGGGAATGCAGGGATGCTCCAGAGAAGGACAGCATGAGAAGGAGATGGAGCCAATCCTGCCAACAGATGTTTAGGAGTTCATTGCAGAGCGCTCGCTGCCCAGAGGACACAGATTAAAGGGATGGAGGTTCTAACAGAAACAAGGAGGGCTACGCTATTGGCTAACAGCTCGGCCACGATGACTAGGCAAGGCACAAACCTCTGAGACAAGGGGCACATTTGTAAAATAAATAAGTTTAAAAAAGAAGAGAGACTCACTTTACTGCTGCTGCAGAAAATCAGTCAAAGTACCTCACTGCAACTGTATGGAAAATTTAAAACTTAGAGGAAAACCAGTTTGGGTCAATTCTTTAAAAAAATAAAACATTTCATGCAATGTCATGTAATAAATATTGTGAGATGTACCGGTATATAATTTTCTGCACTCTAAATATAAGCCACCCGCAAATGCAAACTTCCAGTCTCTGTCTGCTCCTTCATGAGATGTACGGTACCTTTATCTTCTGAGAAATTAGCCCATTTTGACATTTTTCGTTATTTACCATTTACATTGATTAATTGCAGCATATTCATTTTTATAAATATGTTACATTACGCTCAGAGAGTGGTTTATGAATGACTCTCAGCTACTACCATGTCAGCTTTTAGCTCAATATTTGACTGAATTAGAGCCACTTTTGTGTTTTCTAAGATCCGTTGGCTGTGGCAGCCATCTATTGGGTTGGCTTTAAATGTTAATCAGTTGTAAACATACAACCATCCAATGACTGTTCCTTACAGGATTTATTAGAATTTGTTAATCGTTTCATGAAATACCGGTATTTTGCCAACAGACAGATAACTAAATATTTTAGGGCTAAATTTTAAACAAAGGCCTTGTGGAATATGTTAATGTTCAGAGTATGTGCTAGAGATCAGTCTCAACTACTAACGCATCAAATTCTAGCTCATTATCCTTAGAATTCATTAAGTTTTAGTAATTTTTTGAGTTTTTAGACTCAGTTAGCTGTGGTAGTCATCTTGTATCAAGTCAACTCCAATTCTAATTAAGTTGTAGATGTACACAGCCAGTGCATCACAGATCCACAGCGCTTCTTATGCCGGTTACCCACTGCACCGGTGTCGGGCGGCTGAAGCGGCCGGTTTACATTCAAAGTCTATGGGGAGACGCGTGGAGTCGCGGCGAACCGTGAAGCGGCGCGTTTTGAGTGATTGAAGCGGCGCGACGGCACGCTGCAGTTCCTTTCCACGCACGCGCGCGTCCAAAGCAACCTACGCGTCGAGCCGCCAACGTCATAAAATTCGATCTCTGGTGGCTCGACGCGTCCAGCAAACAGTCGGGAGAGCCTCTGCTATGCGACAACGGGACTTTTTTTTGACTTTTTAAACTTACCCGATGGAGCCTCCATGAATTGGAACCAAACTCCGGTAAGAAACTTGGCATTTTAACCAGTTACAGCTGTCCACTCCAGCGTTTGATCACCCCAAACATCAAAAAACGTTTTAATCTCACCAAAGACTGTCGGAGCTGCAGTAACACAGCAACTGACCCGGAAAACGAGCTAGACCCCCTCCCCTTTGCCACCCCCAGTGCGCGTCATCAGACGGTCTTCAGTGGCTATGTGGGGACGTGACAAGCGGCCAAAAGGGGGCGGCAGGAGCGTTCTGACAAGTTTGGTGGGGACCAGGCTTTAGCCTGTGAGTGTTACTGGCCCAGATAACCCTAGGTATGGCGCCAGTTACATTTGGGGGCTCGTCCGGGATGATCTATCAACACTGCCTGGTGAAGTGACTGCCGAGACAACGTGACACTTCCCGTCTCAAGCTTCGGGAAAGGCTGTACTCCAGTACATCATCCAGAGAGCTGAGACCACAAGTGAAATGTCATCGTGTCCACCATCAATCACTCCACGGCGAATGCTGATCTACAAGATCCAAAAAAACCTTCCTGGTTTGAGTACCGGTACTAGGGGTGGGCGATATTACCAAAAAATGATATCACGATATATTTTTTGAAATACCCCGATAACGATATCAGACGATATTTCACATTTTCTCCTTTTATTGAATCAACCAAACAAATGTGTAATTTCAAAATGACTTTTCATAAACAGTCACCAGAATACAAAAAAATATATTCATATTTAACAAGCAAAAATATATATACCGCACCAGCCGCCACTGAGGTGTGCGGTAATGACTATTCTAACACTTTAACACATTTTAAAAGAGCATACAGTAAATAAAAATAATAATTTCTTACTTTAAGCGGCAGCTTCTGTCATCAGTTTGCCTGTTAGCTCCAGCTGTTAGCTCCAGCTGTTAGCTCCAGTTGTTAGCACCGCTGCGTTACGTCTGAGCTTCGCAGCTTTCTGTAGCACCACGCAGTTTAAACCCTTTACAGGAAGGACTGTTAGTATCCTAACTTCATACAGTTGGAGACAGAAAAAGTTTTAATAACTTACCGACGCCGCAGTCTGTGCGCGCCGCGTTCAGCTGTTAGCATTTAGCCCCCGAACCCGCAGCTCCGGGCAGTCCGGTTTAGCTGCACGCACCTCCTAAAAGGTTGTCGGCTTTATTATTCCAAGTTAGCTCGTTGTCCCCCGATGTCTTCGGCTTCCAGTCCGACATCGAGGCGAGCTCCAGGGACCTCTGATCGCACAAAGCCGGCTGCCCGGTGAAGCTACGAGGATGCAACTATGAGGCTAATGCTAGCTCGTTCCTCCTCCTCGCGGTGTGCGCGCGCATGCGTATTAACAAAATGTAGGGCATCTCCACATGAAGGCAGTCTCCACGGAACACCGGCTGCTGTCTGCTGCTTCACGCGGTCCGCGTTCCTCCACAAAACCACCGTTATCGCAAAGTGACGCAGTCAAATGACGTCATCATAGGATGCCGCGATATAATTTTTTTCACCGGTGTCAAAAAATCCACCGGTATTATCGTAAACGAGACGATATGGCCCACCCCTAACCGGTACAAGTCAGTTAATGACAGGTGCATGTTCAGTCAATGATGGTGGCATACAGCGGTGATGACCTGAGGGAACTAGAACTGTATAACCTGATTTTTGATTACATAAGTGATAATTTAGCACTTTGAGATTTTCATTAATGAAAAGTGCATTATAAATTAAATTCATTATTATTATTATTATTATTATTATTATTATTATTATTATTATTATTATAAGTTGAGAGCCCTAGAGGATGAAGGCATGACCCAGCAACTTCTCCTTGATGACATGCTAAGCAACCTGCTTTCCAGTGATGTCGGAGAAGTTGAAGCCAGCCAGGTCCCACCTCTTAGGATGGGAGATGTGACGACCCATGAACAGGGATGTCCCACTCCACCTTCTTATGACTACAACCATCCAGGCCCACTTCCAGCTACACTAACCACAGGCATTCCCTCTCATTCATTACACATGAACAATGAAAGTCAATGATTTGTTTCTGCAAGTTTCATTGAATTTCATCCCGTGTTTCGAACATCCAGGCACAAACATGTTCACCCACCTTGTCTTTCGATTGTGAAAAATGTGATTTCATCTGTCCAGCGGGGTTGTTAAATATCAAGAACAAATGTGAACAAATGTGAACAAATGTGACTAGTCACCGAAGAGGGGGTGCTCTCTTCGGAGTAAAAACTGTGTATGGAATAGTTCAGCTCTTTTGTGGAAAAGTAATAACTGTTATAGATAACTCTTTGAACAACCCGTTTGGAAAAATGAGTTTCATTCTGATCGCACTGATGTGCTAATTAATGTCTAAAAGTGAAGCTAAGATCTAAATGTATTGCTGTACACGTAAGATATTAACTGTTTTTCTACAGAGCCCCACCTCAAAAGATAACTATAGTTTTAATCCCAGTCTGCAGTGACCGGGTCTGATAGCGGAGAGCTTTCAGCTGTCTCACTGGGATTTAAAGACCAAGGGCAAATTCAGTCATGGGTGAACATCTCTGTGCCGTGCTGCTGGGAGATCAGACTGCTAACGCGTCCCGACAGGCACACACACTCATGCGAAAACCACTGACAGCTGCACTGTCTTGATTCAAGAGTAGATTCAGCTCCCTACAGTAAACATGTGCCTTTAGAGAGGATACAGTAATGCATGCATTCTTTGCTAACTTCATCACAGGTTTTATGGTTTTCATCTGGTTTTTCAAGTTCAATGAGTTCCCCCACAGCAACTATGCTGCTCTTACTGTATAGTAAGTGTGTCCATATGTCCCAGCCAGACACAAATTAAAGCTTTAAAGGAGAAGCTTTCTTCATTCACAGCCTTGGTGGAGATAAATACTGAAAATTGCCTAGCCCGTTCTCACTCGTTCTTATGATGTCCACTCCTTTGAACTCGTTTTCTTTTATAACCAGAGGGTCGAGGTCGAGGACACTACCTGGACTAATCTATCAGCCACAAGAGACAAGTTTTGTCCCTGAGGGCCTGGTTAAGAGCAAGGAGAGGCATCTGGATGGGAACCATCTGGTGAAAGAGTGTCTGTTTGGCACCATTAGTAAGAGTCTGATGACCACACCAACACAACAAACAGCAGGCTATAATCTGGCCTCCATAACCCCCCAGGAGCCTCACAAATAAGATCATTGACCTTCAGGCGGTTTAAGATATGATGGCACCTTCGACGGTTCACCATCAATCATATCTAAACCAAGTAGAAGCAGTATTAATTGTTTAGATGACCATAATTAAAATGTTGAATTTATCACAATAGTCTAAAATGTTATATAATATTTTTCTAACCTTGTCAAGTTCTGTAAAAAGCTCATAAAATAATCCACAATTCATAGGCTGGGACATACACTTAGAAACTTGTGACACATCACTGTGGTAAAACTGGTCTAGACTCTTTCGCTCATTCTCTGGAGCCAACCCCAGCAGCCAGCAAGCCACTGATCCTCAACATCGGTTTCTTTCAGGCCTAACGTTTCAGATAAACTCAAGGGAGAAGTTTGCAGCAGAGTGTGAAGTGGCTGGGATGAAGCTTCAGCGCCTCCAAATTTTGGGCGTTTTGTTCACGAGTGAGTGAATGGAACGCGAGATGGATAAATGGATCGGTGCAGCTTAGCAGTATTGCGGACTCTGTGCCAGTCAGATGTGGTATTGGTCGGTCTACGTTTCCATCTTCACCTATGGTCACCAACTCTGGGTAGTGACCGAAAGAACGTGATTGCAGATACAGGCGGCTGAAAGGAGTTTCCTCTGCAGGGTAGCTGGACTCTCCCTTAGAGATAGGGTCAGAAGTTCAGTTATCAGAGGGAGACTCAGAGAAGAGCTGCTGCTCTTCTACATTGAAAGGAACCAGTTGAGGTAGTTTGGGCATCTGGTAAGGATGCTGCCTGGACATCTCTTTAAGAATGTTTTCCAGGCATGTCCAACTGTGAGGAGACCCAGGACATACTGGAGAGACTACGTCTTTTGGCTAGCCTAGGAACACCTTGGAATCCTTTGGAAGAGGTAGGGAAAAAGATGTCTGGACCTCCCTGCTCAAGCTGAGGTCTCAACTGACCCCGAGACCTGACTTGGGAACAAGCTGAAGATATTCGATGGATAGTTTCAGAGGGAACTTGTTTGTATCTGGTTGACTGGTTTTGTTTTCTAAATGATTTTATGTTCTTTGCTACATCTCTTTTTCAAGGGTGTGTTATATAAAAATAAACTTGACCAACTTGCCTTGGGTCCATTTCTAATTATCTTAAATTGTATAGGTTGCAGTTCTGATGCAGACGATTTGAGATCAGCTCAATGACCAATGCGGTGGACATGAACACAGAAGTTGAGTCCTTCCCATCAGCTCGCCAGTTGTCTTCCCATCAGCACGGTCCTGCTCATATTTCAATTGCTTTGAACGCAGCTCCAGTTACACACAACTGCAGTCTCTGCTATCTGCGGTGAGGTATTAAGGGCTTTTTACATGACATGAAATTATGGGTTTGCTACAGAGGAGGGGTAGATGATACCACTGGCATGATGTCACGGTGACGGTTTGCAGAATGACTGCATTGCTGCATTTCAGAGATGTGTCACGCAGTGGTCGAGCTGAAGGTCAACGGTCCCAACAAAGAGCTCCGTGACCTCAATATACAATCAGCTAAGTGGAAAAGGAAACTGCGATGTCATTTCAAATCTACATACTGTATGTGGACATGCACAGGTGTGCCCACATGTCCTTGAAAGAAGAACTTTTAGACCAAACTGTTAAAAAGGAGTCTGTTAAAGCTGCTATATGTAGTTTCTGGAGAACGCTGGACTTACAAAAAATTTGAACAGAGACACGTTTCTGGTCCCTCCCCCTTGCTCTCGGCTGAACTGCAACTCAGCATCCTTAGCTCCTCCCCCCACAGCATGGCCTGTCTCGTGAACGCGTATGTGATACTGTAACCTTCGTTATCTTTATTGTTTAGTTTTAATAATAAATGATTCAAGCAAAGACACTTACTAAAAGTGATAGGTTGAACCTCCGCTATATTGACACAGCAAATGTTTTAAAGAGAATGTGCGCGGAGCTGCAGGCTGGGACAGGCAGGGGCGTGGGTTAGGGGCGTGAGAAGCTCTGTTTTTATTGGCTGGTTAAAAACTCTGTTTTTATTGGCTGGTTAACGGCGGGTCACTGTGGGTTTTTAGAAATGCACCTGGAGAAGCCAGAGGACAATAGTTTTTTTCAGAGATTACTTGTCTAACATCAGTCTGTCAGGAGATAGTGACAGAGTGAAGAAATATGTTAAAATATATTTTTAGAAAAGTTACATATAGCACCTTTAAAGACTGTATAAAGTATGGGAGGGGATAAAATTGTATTTTTAGATGTAGATTTGAAAAATTGTGAATTTATCAATGTCAAACATCCATTTTGTTAACATTCATGTGAGCTACTACTATTAGAGTCAACCGCTGCTGTGTGGTTTGTAGTAGTTAGCTTCCTGTAGTTGAAACATGCGGCAGTAAAGTTGTGTTTTATATATTTTTCCATTTTTTTAGTTGCTGAACCCTGAAGAATAAATATCTGAAGTTATCATAAAATGAACTTTTAGTTTATGACTTGAAATGTTAAATTAGTGTATGAACTTCCAATGATAAATACAACACCTAATCACGTTAGATTTTGTACAGCATTTCAGAATTCAGATTATTTTTTATTTATTTTTTTACATTATTGTCGACTCTTTCTGTTGGATTAAAATATTTGTTTTGCTGCTGCTATGGTGCCTTGGTTCACACATTTATTAGTAATTCAGTGTGGCGCAGTATGGTTGGACTGGTAGATGGATACGACAAAGAAAACCTGCAGAGAAGGAGTTATTTTAAAGGTTAAGAAGAGGAAAAAAATGGAGCTTTACATTATATTTTTGCTAAGAAATGAAAGAAACAAAAACATAAATAGATACTTGTATTATTTAGTTCACATTTACTGAAGACTTGTTTTCATTCATCTCCCCTTTAACAATAAAAAATAAAAAAAATCCCAGAAACAGAAGGAAGTCATGCAGGCTTGATGTCAGAGCACCCTGTGGCGCTTTTTAATTCATGGTTTTAATTTTGTCAATCCAGTGTCAAAGGCGTTTGACAAGGCGTTTAAACCGTATTTGTAAAGTACCAGAATTAAAAAATAATATTTCACTCATGTGATGATTCTCCTCCCTCTATTGATTCATCGAGTTGGCAGTAAGCTTCTTAAGTCAATCCAAAATGGATGACTTATCTGAATTTACAGGCTCTTAGACAAATGTTCTCAAACCTAAACCCGACCACAGCTTCTCCTGCCAGAGAGCTATAACTCCTCCTGAAAAACAATTTAATTTTTAGCGCCAACCCCTTTTTCCTGCTGCCTTTTTTTTTTTTTGCTATAAGGTGAGCAAGTTTATGTCAACAAGAAAAAATTTGTAGCATGTTAAGTGTGTTATAAGTATTTTTTCTGCACAGATCTAGTATGTTAAGAGTACAATTATTTAGTCTGCTACTAATAAAACCTAAGTCTTGCTTTATGTTATTATTTCATAAATTTATATAATAAATAGAGAAGGGAAAATAAAATACCTATTTTAGCTGGTTTTGTGTTTCATCTGATCAACAATCTGAAGACCAACAAGCAGAAAGCAGATGGCCCCACCTTGTAGAAGGATTTGAATAGTGAATGTTTGTAGTTTATGAGTGGACTGGAATTGAACGGGAAATGCAAGTAAACAATGATTTTGAGACCAGATGTTAGGTAGACGTTACACTGTGTAGAAGAACAGATGTAGGTTTTTATTTTTAGCTTGACCGAGGCAGAGCAGAGTGATGGATCCTGGCTTGTGTAGAGAACAGGTGCAATGGCGAAGCTAGGGAACGGCCAAAGGTGGCCTTAGCCAGGCACCCCAAGGGTCACCCCAACCATTTGAGGAAATTATACCTTAAGCAATATAAAAACTAGAAAGCCAACATCTGTACTGACAGTTTTGTTCTGTTATTTTTGTTTTGTTTGTTTTTTGTTTTTAACGGGTACTATTTTGCAAATAGCTCATGAACGACAGGACAGATTTTCTTTAAACTTACAGAAAGTAATTACTGGGTGGACATTTACAAACTGTTAGCTGTATGAGATTTTTGAGCTAAAATTCGATTCATTTATCATTTATTTTCGCAGCGCACACTAAGGTTTGGAAGAAGTCAAAGCGAAACAATTTAAATCCAGCAGATTTGACCATGTCGTGAATTTATTAAGGAACAGTTAAGCTCAGGAACCCTTGTGCTATAACGTCAGCTAAGAAATATTTTTTTAAGCGTTTATTTAGCTAAATTTTAAAGGAATAAAGCCATCCCACCATGCACGTGGCGAAACTACTTTTTTAATCCAGCTGATTTGACAATTGCGTTCATTTATTAAGGAAAAGTTCAGCTAAGACACATCTTTGCTATAATTTTCAGCAAACAAATAATTGTTTTTACCGTGTTAATCTTGTAAAGTCCTTCCGTGCGCGCTCGCTCCTGTGGCCGCCATTTTCAGCAGGGCAAATGACGCGCTGACGCGTCGCATAGCGGTGACGCATAATGGTGCATTCAGACCTAACAGCGTTTCAACGGCAGGAGCGTCCAGTTTACATGCAAAGTCAATGGGGGACGCGCTTCCAGCCGCGTCTTGGCGTCGGGCGTCACGTCACGTGCGTGTTGAGCGTGCTGGAAAGCGTTTTCCGTGCACGTGAACCGGCTTCAGCCTCCAAACCGCGCATTCAGCATGCTGAAGATTTCGCCGTTCAAACTTTCAAACGCCGCTCAACTCTACCTGATTGGTTGGTGTGTCAACCAATCAGGGAGAGTCGGGGGAGAAGAGAGGGGGTCAGGGGGAGAGTCCCTATGTGACGCGGAAACCAGTGACGCGGAAACGATTGCGCATGTGACGTATTGTTTGTGGGACACAGAAAAAACCCGCGGAGTCATGGACTATGGAAGAGAAACTCATTGTAGCTGTGTGTTCGCGACAAGGACGACCAGTCAAGTCTGCTCCACAGAGACATAAATAAAAAGCTCCTCGCCTGGCGGAGTGCAGTGGACTCGGTATACCGGTAAGCTCCTCCCACACACCCAGCAGCAGTTTCGCATTCTGGCGTTCTGGTCCAAGTAGGTCTGGACACCAAGTGCGTCCACTTGCGTGCGTGACAAGCTTTTTGGAAGTTGAAACGCTGTTCGGTCTGAATGCACCATAATAGATGCAACTTAAATAAAGGTGCGACACGTTTATGGATTTTTCCAATTTATTGCCAATAATTGGACAAAGCGACTTATAGAGAGGTGAGACTTATCAGGGGGAAAATACGGTATATATATAGTGGCAGCCATCTTGGATTTTGACCTGACAATTCCATTTTCAATAGGAATCAAAAATTTGGCTACATCTAGATGTAGCTATAAACCAAAATATAAGTTGGTAACTCATTTACTTTTCAAGTTATGATCACAACATGCACGGAGGGGCTGAGGGTATTTCCAATTTCCCTTCTTCGCTCCTCAATTGGGGGACAAAACTAGTAAACACAAGTTTAGAAAAATACTTTTGTCATTGCTAAACTTTCAAAGAGCTGGAAGCAGTAACCATAAACTGATTTTTTTATGAAATATGGAGGTTTTTCTTACAAAATATGTGAAAAGGGGCCGTTAGATATAGATAATTAAAAAAAGGGGAGTAGATACAGTACCGGTATTTGGCATGTACAGCAGCTTTAAACAGTCCAACACAGAACATTGAACCCATTATTCTGTAACCCGGAGCTTCCAAAGTGGTCAGAGTTTTATTACCTCACCTGTGATCGATCAGAATTAGATCTTATTGGCCTCGTACTCTCAGCCTGACTGCCTCAAGCTGAAATCAAACTTCCACAGAGCTTCAGCGCAGTAAACGTATCATCCAACTGAATCAGATGATTTCTTAAATCCCATTACAACATTTAAAAAACAAAAGCTCAGGAGTCTTTAACTTGGAGATGAGTCCTTGAGGCTTCTGAACAAAAAAAACAAAACAAAAAAAAAAGAGCACAGCTAATGAATGAATACATGTAAAACATGCATCCAAACCAAAACTCAATGGAATTACAGCAAAAACAGCAACAATCCCAAGTATACGGCCTGTCCCATGGGAGCATGAATAAAAGTGGGTGATATGGGCACCAGTAACCCCAGCGACCCAAGAAGGAAGCGGGTAAAAATGATGGATGGATGGATAATAAATACCAAAAAATATCCTAATAAAACTGTTTGACTGTCACCAAAGACTAATGTTTAATGCTGTTGGAGTAATTTAAACTATTCTGCAGCAAATACAGTTAAATACAAAGACACAAATCCGTCTAATTTATATACTATACCCTGATGCATGCTCAATAATCCAGGTAGGAAAATCTAAAAAAAGCTAAGTCTGGACCTCTGGACATTCAAAAAAAACAAAAAACAAAAAACAAAGCAGGGTTCTTAGAGGACCAGACTTAGCTTTTTTTAGAAATATACTATACATTTATAAATAAACACCTAAAGTAGTAACAATGATTTGAATTATTAAAACAGTGATTTGGATTTCCATTTCTTCAGATCGGTAAATATTCTACAATTAGTAAAAATCCTACAAAGATTTTCAAAGCAACCAAGTTTAAATTTAACAGTAAAGTCCTCTAGGACTAGACAATATTCCTTATGAGTGAATTTAAAGTCAACTGTCCCCTTTTGCAAGACATTTTTCTTCATTTTTATTGTGTTGAAAGTAAAGTTCACAATTATATTAATGGGGTTTTTAATAGGGCTGAACAATCTAATAAAATTGAAATGTAAGAGTTCAAGCAGGTTGTTGCGGCTCTGGACACATTTAATTTAGTGAACAAAGACGTAAAAAAGTCTTTTTTGATCGTAAAGGTTGTAGACCTTTAGGGGACGGCCGTGGCGTAGTGGTAGTGGCAGTCGTCCCCCGATCGGAAGGTTGGTGGTTCGAATCCCAGTTCCCCACACCATGTGTCGTTGTGTCCTTGGGCAAGACACTTAACCCCGAGTTGCTCCCAGTAGGACTGGAAAGCACCTTGCATGGTAGTCTGCCGCTACCGGTGTATGAATGTGTGTAGCATTCAATGTGTGTAGCACTTTGAGATTTTCACTAACGAAAAGTGCGTTTTAAATTGAATTCATTATTATTATTATTATAGACCCCTGGTCATGACTGTATCATCATCAAAACAAACGATCACATAACAGCTTTTTTGTCAAAGATTCTTGTAACTGTGTTGAAATTAAAAAGCTCACATTCATCACAAATAGCTAACAGGACAAATATAACTATAACATTTTAAAAAATCACTATGTATAAGAGCTACTGCAGAATAAATATGGTGGTTTTATGGGTTCTGAAGGTTTATTTATGCAAAGCCAAGCTGGTAAATTTCCAGTTTTTAATTCCAGAGACGTAACATTGTGGACCTGCAAAATTATTTACTCGTACACCAGAAAGTTTTTTAAAATTTGTTTCGTCAAAAATGTCAAACTTGTCCTCTAAAACACGAGGTAAAAAGACTGGATTTTACTTATTTATTTATTTTTTTGTTGGGTCAGACGCACCAGTAGAAATTATAACAAAACATAAAAAGATAAAATAGTAGCACGCCACCTATTACTCAGCTGTTTTGTTGATGTGTGACGTTTGTCCTGCCCACACTGGTCAGACAGATGATTGATGGGACACGGCGTGCTCCCACTCACACCACACACACAACACCTAACAAGACCTGGTTCCTCAGAGGGAGCCATTATGTTCCTTAATCTTTGCTTGTATCAAAACAAGCCCTCGAGTCTTCTCGCCTCCAGCATGTAAGCTCTGACAGGTATTTACGTAGTCTTCCTGCAACAAAGAATGACTGTTCCTGCTTGATGGTCAGGTTCAACCAAAGAGCTATTTGGTAAAGTGGAGTTAAAATACAAGCATGACATACAAACCCTGTTTTATTCTGTATACGGATCTG
>JBBPBX010036075.1:0-23487 GCA_038048925.1 Garcialebias charrua | reverse complement strand
ATATATATATATATATATATATATGTGTGTGTGTATATAGTATATAATATCAACATCACAAACATCACATTGTACTTTATCACTGCATTACAAGTATCTACAACTAATATTACATGCTAAAGAAATAGGTTTACAAATGCTTATTGTGCTCTGAAGGTAGTAACTTAGTCTGAAATGTTTAATATAACAACTCTAAAGTTGAACAGATTTGGCAAGAAACTGGTCAGATTTGTCTCTCTGTCACCCTTAATTAATGCATAATAAGCAGTTATTAATGATTTATAAAGTGTTTATAGAAGAGTTAATAACATACTGTATCTATAAACTATTTATTAGCCATCTATGAGGGGAGCCTATTGTTCTCTTGAGCTGCAGCTCCACACAGAGGGCTGTGGTAGCTCGGTGGTCGGTGGTTGTTTCAGGAAGGGCATTGGGCGTAAAAATAATTGTCACGTCATCATGCGAGTTAGTTTGCTGTGGCGACCCCTGAGGAAGGGAGCAGCCGAAAAATAAATAAAAATTATTAAAGTGTTACCAATTTTTTTAGTAAATGGAATGCAAACAAGAGTCAGAAAACATGGTGTAAATTCTCGGTCTTATATTGCACTGTAAGTAGACTCGAATTATTTTTATTATTATTTTAGACGATATGCAACTTGTCCGTGGAACTTTCTCAATTAAAAAAATTAAAATTAAAATTAAATAAAACTGTGGTGACCCGAGCTTTTAAACTGTGGCGAGTTGCTCCTTTTTTTCTTTCAAAGAAGAAAAATCGACATTAAACAGAGAAGAGCAGGTTTCAACTCTTCCCCAGTCAGTTTCACTCCAGTCAGGCATGTGAACAAAGCTTCTCTCGTGTGAAATGGAACAACTATTAACAACCCTCAGGAGGGAGGGGAGGGACAGCAGCTTTACACGTGAGTTCAGCTTGAAAAAAATAAAAACAGAGCAACAAAGCTAAGAATCCAACACTTGTTAGTTTGAATCAGGAAATCTCCTCAGATGAGAAACAAACGTCTTTAAAAAAGAAAAATAAATTAGTCTTAGTCAGGAAACATATCCACACTTCTCAAGACTGCATAAAAATCCTTTTCTAAAAGAATATTTCAGGTCACTTTGATAAGTGGCAGGAAGCAGGAAAAAAAACTGCTCAAAGTACCAAACCTTTGTCATTAATGATCACATGACTGTTATAAATCCTTCGGTCAGTCTCCCAATCACGTCCTCGTTCATGAAATCCTCCAAGAGACAGCCACACCTCCAGTTCCCTGGAAAAGAGGTTAAAATCCCCATAAAAATTCAAAACTATCTACTGTATTGCAGTACTGTACAAAGTCAGAGACTTATTGAATGATAAAGCTCTGTATTTGTTGTATAACACAATCATTGTTCCACACTTAATCTATTGTATTGATGTTTGGGGGAAAGTGTGTAAAACAATCACAAAGCCTATTTTTGTATTACAGAAAAGAGCTGTAAGAATTATCACTAGAAAACATTACCGTCATCCATCAAGTACATTATTTTATCAACTGAAGTTATTGAAGTTCCATGATTTGGTAGACTATAATATTTTATCAGTTATGTATAGGGCTCAAAATAACGCATTACCTTTAAATATCCAAATGCATTTTGTTAAAAGACAAAGTTGTTATAATCTTAAGGGGACAGAGATGTTTGTAAAACCACAATTCAGAACTAGTTTGAAGGGACGTTCTACCTCAATCCAGGGAATTAGATTATGGAATGGCTTGGAGAATGTAGTTAAAAATGCCAAGTCAATGTTTACATTTAAAAAAATGATCAAAACTAAATTTAAAAATATATATATATGAAGTAGCGTAATGTGTATTGTATTAGTTAGACAATTAGAGTTATTCATTTTGTACTGTTGGTGGAAGATTATTATTGTTTGAATTGATTGTTTGAAATTGTTTGGCAGATATAATAATATTTTTTCTTCTTTCTGCTACCTTTCTTTTTTTTTACATTTTGTACGTTATCATTTATGGGATTGTTTTGTATTGTATTTTTTAGTTAAAAAAAATGAACAAATTTAATAAACATAAACAAAACCAATTCGGATTATTCTCATCCCTGCTGCTGCCACACTTCAGAATGTAGCCAATTATTGCACATGTAAATAAGTTTCAACATGTTTCAGATGTGATTTAAATATACTTCATTTCAAGTGAATAGCAGAAATGGGTCAGTAAACCTAGCGAGCTGAACGTATTGTGTGATTGTGTGTCCTTCCAGAGTCTCGGAGAGGGACAGCGTCTCCTCTCTGCTGGAGCCGATGTAGTCGAACCCCTCTGGCAGGAAGACCATGCAGGCCCCCTGCTCTTTGGCCTCCTCCACCAGCTGTTTGCAGGCAGAGAAGTTGGCCTCTTTGTCAGGGGTGGCTGTGACTTGGCAGACTGCCGCCAGCGGTGGACGTGAACTGGACATCCTGCGTGGAAATAAAAGGTGAGATGAGGAAAAATAAGTCAGGAACATCTGCATCTTCTGCCACCACCACAGATCAACAGGTGCAGGAGAGAAACCCGGACATCCCCCTCCACAGGGACACCTTCCAACTCCTCCTAACGGATCCCAAAGTGTTCCCAAGGCCAGAGACAGTAAAGAATCTTCTAATGCCCAGAAGATCTCCAAAAGGAGGCGTCCATGAGGCATTGAAATCACATCTTCGAATCACCTACACTGACTCCTTCCGATGCGAAGAAGCAGCAGATCCACTCTGATCTTCCCCAGGATGACGGAGCCATCCACACCACGAAGGAAGCTCATTTCAGCCGCTTGTATCCGGGATGTCGCTCTTTTGGTTATGATCCAAACCTCATATGACTCTAGGTGAGCATTGGAACGTAGAGCGACCAGTAAACCGAGATCCTTGTCTTTTGATTGAACTCGTTCTGCACTCCAACCGAGCAAAGCCGTGCCCTCGCTCCATCCTACAACAATTCATGACTCAGACCCTTGAACTCATCGCCACCTTAACAGGGTGGAAGGGTTTGAGTACCCCTGTGATCCTGGGGGCATCAGCCCCTGGTAGGGTCTTCCATAGCAAACAGGCCTCAGGGAAGGGGTCGGAACAAGAGGGATTCAAACACCTTGATGGATAAACATCGGTTGCATCAGGAAACTTCACCCAACAAAGGGAAACTGGGCCACCCCCTTGGAGCCAGGCCTAAATGGGTGAGCTTTCTGGGGAGTTCCGCCGAGCCAAGCCCAAAAGAGGCAGGGTGCCACCACATGCGAGGACTGTCGAGGTTGGATGTGATGCAAGCCGGGCAGCAGGAAAGGGTCCCGGGCTGTGACGGATCCTGGTGGTAAAAACTAACTCTAAAGTCAAGAACAGCTGATCATTAACAGCTCAAATTACAGCCTGGTGCTTTACCCGTCACTTATTGTTTCATGCAGTTTGTCTTTGCTCTCATAGCTGACAAACCATAGCAATGTGTAATAAACGAACCAGAAATTCTAGAAAACAGCCAATATTTTAAATCTTTATAAGATGTCAGCTGTGTTTTTGTTTGCACTTGTTACTTTAAAAACAAAAGCAAGCTTAAACATGTTTATAAACTCTTAATGACATCATCTAGTTGCAAGCTGTGAAAACATTATACTATTACATGTTCCACGAATAAACACACCTGTTATGAAGTAAAGCAGGAAGAGAAGCCAGGTACTTCACAGATGGCCCCAAAATGCACCTGAACATTGATCCCAAGCTGCTTCACCTTCTGTGTTTATTCATCCATGTTGAACAGGAAGGATAAGGTTTTATCTTCTTCTTTACTGCGAATTAGAAGCCAGCAGAAGGCACATCATCGCCACCTACTGGAAGATATATGAACAACAAGACAGTGACAGATCAAATACTGTACATGTATGGCAAGCCCTTTTAACATTAAATCGTGAAGTCTGACAGTACATGTATGCCTGGCACATGTCATGACAAAATGCTGGTGAAGATTCTCAGTCGTCCAGGACATGATAAATTGAATCGTATTGAACGCCTTTTAAATGTCATGACAAAGATGAAATACATATACTGTATGTCTGGCACATGTCATGACAAAAATTACTGAACTAGAATTTAGCTTCCCGTCTAAATATCTCTTTAGCGGGTGGATGTGGTCCCTAACATCCACAATAGACGAGTAACTTGCACAGAGTTAACGGGAGGAACAATTATTATTTTCTTAAACATTTAATCAGGGGAGAGCGCGAACGCAGTCCCCCACTACCATAAATTTTGCAGTCGAGATTCCCACATTTGGGGAATTCGCAGACGGTCAGCAAAGCCGGAGTGCCATGGCTGAGCCTCGCCCTGGGAGAACCACCTTTTTGATCATGGTATCTCCCCTGCCAGGTAAGTATGAGTTGTTCAACTCGCTCACAGGGAGGTCTTTCACTCTCCTGCCCCTCTGACTCACGGGACACATCAAACAAACAGGAAAAACCGCCGGAGCTCAAACTCTTCATATTCTCCTTTTCAAAACAAGCCGTTTTACACAAAGGTTCACACAGATTGTCTGATTTTATTACGTTAGTATGATTCTAATCCTAATTTCCCACAATGCAATGCGGGATCTGTGCACAAAAGGCTAAACCAAAGAGCTCACAAGCGGCCCAACGACCCAACAGAGCTGAGATTAGATAATCCAGACTGAACAGCAGCTATGACAACACACAACAACACCGTGCTGCTGAAAACTGCGAGACTTACAGCCGACATATAGTGAGAAATTAATAAAAACTCAACTCGCAACAAGAGATGTTGCTGCTAGCAGTGACGTCACTTCCTGTCTCCCTCAGACTGCAGTAGCGCTGCTGCTGCCATCTGCTGTTCAGAAGAAAAAAACAACAGGGATCTGAAATTAAAGCTACACTATGTAACTTTGTAATGTTGTCTAACTTCTAACAATATATTTTTAACATATTTCTTCACTCTGTCCCTATCTACTGACAAATTGATGTTAGACAAAGTAATCTCTGAAAAAAACTATAGTCCCCTTGAAAGTTCATTCTCAATAGTCCAGGTATCAAATCCGCTCATTCTCAGAATGAGCGGAAGAAACCATCTTGGCTACAGCAAACTGGTTGGTCCACTTAAGTTGTTTACTTGGTGGGGTAACTTCAGTGTGCTTGGGACTACTCTGACTGACGAAGCCCTCTGGAGTGAGGGTGAAACGTTTCTACTAAAAAGAAACTGTCCAGATGAACTGATTGAGAATGAGCGGATTTGATACCTGGACTATTGAGAATGAACTTTCTTGTCTTGAACCACTTTGGACATGTCTGCCTGCCTGGGAGGAGTCGACGAGGGACAGGACAGCCCCCAGAAACCATCTTGGCTACAGCAAACTGGTTGGTCCACTTAAGTTGTTTACTTGGTGGGGTAACTTCAGTGTGCTTGGGACTACTCTGACTGACGAAGCCCTCTGGAGTGAGGGTGAAACGTTTCTACTAAAAAGAAACTGTCCAGATGAACTGATTGAGAATGAGCGGATATAGTCCCCTTGCTTCTCTATCAGCATTTATAAAACACTAAAAACACAGAGTGACCCGGACAATGACCAGCCAATAAAAACAGAGTTGTTTGTAACGCCCCAACCCACGCCCCCGCCTGTCCCAGCCTCAGCGCCGCGGCTCGTTCTCATTCAAAGGATTGCAAAGTGATGCAGGACTGATTTGTACACTCTTAGAAATGAAATTTGGATGTTGTTCGTTTTATGTAACTGCTTTATGATCATATTAATACTTAAAGTTAATTTTGTATGCTGAACAAAAGCAGGTTAAGTTGTATTTAAACAACAACAAGAATTTTCCAAACTACTAAACAAAGACGATTTAATCCAAAGTAATCCTGTCATTTTAAATTTACACGCAAACTAATTTTGTCCATAGTTGCTTTCCGTAATACGTCATCACGTCTGTTGCGTCCGCCTCATCTCGTGCGCATGCGCTTTACCATAAAAAATCCCTACAGAGCCCTCCCCCTCCCCCACATTGGTGCTTCTGACCATAAATGTGTCATGCTAAAGCCTGCATACAGGCCACTGGTGAAAGTCACAAAACCAGTCCGCAAGCAGATACGAGTGTGGCCAGAGGGGTCTTCAGAGGCACTCCAGGACTGTTTTGACACCACAGATTGGGGTATGTTCAAAGAAGCTGCTACCACAAACAACAACACATGTCTCCAGGAGTACTCAGACACTGTATGTTCATACATCACCAAGTGCATTGATGATGTTACCAACCTCAAAACCATCACTGTTCGGGCTAATCAGAAGCCATGGCTGACAGCTGAGGTTTACAGACTCCTGAAAGCCAGGAATGCTGCCTTCAAAGCGGGAGATCAGGTGGGCCTGAGGGCAGCCAGAAAGAACCTGGCCCGGGGCATCAGAAAGGCCAAGAAGCAGTATTCCAGGAAAATAGCTCACCGTTTCAAGGACAGCAAGGATACACGCAGTCTGTGGCAGGGAATACAGACCATCACAAACTACAAACCATCCCCCCAGACCTGTGACAGCTCAGCCTCTGCGCTGAATGAACTGAATGAGTTCTTTGCTCGGTTCGAGGCAAGTAACAGCACACCTGCACATAAACTCCCCCCCTCTCCTGATGGCCAGGTGCTGACGCTGTCCTCAGACAGCGTAAGGCGATCATTCATCAAGATTAACGCCCGGAAGGCCTCTGGTCCTGACAACATACCTGGTCGTGTGCTGAAGGACTGTGCAGGGGAACTCGCAGCGGTCTTCACGGACATCTTTAACATCTCACTGAGCCAGGCCATCGTCCCCACCTGTTTCAAAGCCACCACCATCATCCCTGTCCCAAAGAAGGCAACGCCCGCATGCCTCAATGACTATCGCCCAGTAGCACTCACCCCCATCCTGATGAAGTGCTTTGAACGGCTAGTCATGAAAAGCATCACATCTGTCCTCCCTGCCTCCCTGGATCCCTTCCAATTTGCATACCGACCTAATCGCTCAACCGACGATGCCATCTCCTCTGCCCTCCACACAGCTCTCACACATCTGGACACGAAGGACTCTTATGTTAGAATGCTGTTCATCGACTTCAGCTCAGCATTCAACACCATCATCCCCCAACAGCTCATCCTTAAACTGGACAGTCTGGGGCTGAACACCTCAATGTGTAACTGGCTGCTAGACTTCCTGACCGGGAGACCACAGACAGTACGGGTCGGGAGTAACACATCTAGCACCATCACATTGAACACAGGGGCCCCACAAGGATGTGTGCTGAGCCCCCTTCTATTCACCCTGCTAACACACGACTGCACACCATCATACAGCTCCAACCACTTCATCAAGTTTGCGGACGACACAACAGTGGTGGGTCTCATCAGCAACAACGATGAGACGGACTACAGGAACGAGGTGAGCCGCCTGGCCTTGTGGTGCGGACACAACAATCTCACTCTCAACGTGGAGAAGACAAAGGAGATTGTTGTGGACTTCAGGAAGAGGGATGCCCAACATGCCCCTCTGACCATCAACAGCACCGCAGTGGAGAGAGTAGACAGCACCAAGTTCCTGGGAGTGCATGTCTCAGAGGACCTGTCCTGGAGCAGGAACACTGCATCACTGGCCAAGAAGGCTCACCAGCGTCTCTACTTTCTCCGCAAGCTGAAAAGGGCTGGAGCTTCAACCCCCATCATGTGCACCTTCTACAGAGGTGCCATAGAAAGTGTCCTGACCAGCTGCATCACTGTGTGGTTTGGTGCATGTACTGCATCATGCCGCAAGAGCCTCCAGCGCATCGTGAGAGCAGCTGAGAAGATCGTCGGCACCTCCTTCCCCTCACTGCAGGACTTACACAGCAACCGCCTCACTCGGAAAGCCCACTGCATGGCAGGTGATCCCACACACCCACTACACAGCTGCTTCAGACTGCTGCCATCAGGGAGGAGACTGAGGAGTCTCCAGGCTCGAACCAGCAGACTGAGTGACAGCTCTGTTCATCAGGCAGTCAGGATGCTAAACACTCTGCCTGCTCTGCCCCCCTCCCATTTGAACTGCCTTAACACTAAAAACTTTCTCACACATTACCACACAACACAAAGATTTTAACACTGGACTCTGTGTCATCAAACGGGTTATTCACTAAACTCTCGGTCATGTGCTCATTCAGTTTGCACTACTTCTCATATTTGCACTAATGTTTGTATTACATCACTGCCTATAGTCATACTACTGTTTACATTCTCTGTTTACATACTACTGGTTACATTCAATGTTTACATTTATTAATACTGTTTACATTTATTACTACTGCTTACATTTATTACTACTGTTTACATTTCCACTACTTTTATATCTACACCACTGCTGATACATATACAGTATTCTCTGACCAGCCTTATTTAAGGATGCCCAATGTGCCTTACTGCATATGCCACTTTTGCCTCTATAACAACATCAACTACCTCATACATATACTGTGTACATTAACTCATATGCTGCTTTGCCACTTTGCAAATGTCAATGCTTGAACCTTTAGTTTATTTTATAGTTATACTTTTTATACTAGTATGCAAAAACTCAGGACAGTATTATGTTCATTAAATGTTTAGTGTTTTAGTTTTAGAGTTGGTGTAAATTTTTATACTCTTATACCATTATGCAAAAACTCAGGACAGTGTCACAGTTTTACTATTTTATGCTTATGTCTATTATTATATGTTTCAGTGTTTCAATGTTTAAATAGTTACTGTTGCACCGAGGGACTGAGAGAAACGAAATTTCAATTCTGTGTATGTCCTGTACATATTGCAGTTCTGACAATAAAGTTGACTTTGACTTTGACTTACCGCGCCATTTCGACGTTGCTGGATGCTGATGTGCTTGTAAGTACCGTATTAAACTTTTATTAATAGGATATTTTAAAGCAGTATTATATCCCACAAATGTGATAAATAGTTACCCATTCGTACGATACTTGTATGCATCGAAGAAACTTACCGTTATTTCCTATTGTGTTACTACTAACTTTATATAAGTTAGCTAAAGGTTTAGGCCAGTCCCCACACGAGTTTGTTTTACATGTCGATTCTTACCATTAGACAATTTTTTTTCAAAAAGTAAAGCATATTTTTTTTGTATTTCATAGTTTCTTGAAGGTAAATTTACCCACACATTTTTTTTTTCATGTTCTGAATGGATATTTTCCCTTAACAAGTTAAGGAGACGTTTTCTTAGCAGTAATGTCTCTTTCAAACCAAAAATATTAAAAAAAAAGATATATAATGCGCATAAATGATGTAATTTCCCATCTCTTTTTAATGGATAAAGAAGGTAATATATTTTGTTAGCTAAGCCATTATAAAATGACTAAAAAGGATTGTGTCTTAGCATCACATACTTGTTAACCCATAAACTAAGATGTGTTCACTGTGCATACTGTAATATATATTTTTTATTCTTTCAGAATTGCTGCAGGTTTAAAACTGTGTCTGTGGCTGAGTGCCAAGGCAGTAGCGGGTGAGTATTGAAGGCCCCTAAAATCAAAGTCAGTTTAAGTACTGCATTTAATTTTGATTAAAAAACACACTAGTTAACTTTTTTAATTATTGTTTAGTACATATACCAGACTTGCAATTTTTTCTTGGTTGTTTCCAGTTTATGAATGTGGAGGTGCAAATTGTGCTCTTTCATTGTATCTAAGAGGTCCCGTTTGATAAAACATTATAAATTAAAGCATTATCATTTTGGTCAAAGGCATTATTATCCATGCACATACAGGGAACCCCCGACCTACGAACGAGTTTGGGACCTAAGAACCGTTCGCAGCTCGATCCGTTCGTAGGTAGGGGGTGAAAATTATATTTAAAAAAAAAATTATTCATTCATTCATTCATTCAACCTTTATTTATCATGCTAACGGAGCGCGCGCACACATTTAAGCATGTACAGTAGTGTACTGTAATGTTAAACATTGCTATTCACATTTACAGAATAAATAAAAATATATTTTCTTACTTTGAGATGGTCAAAGCCGACATAGGTTGCCATGCGTTGATTGTTTTCGGGCCAAGCAGCGCGGGGGCCGGCAAGCCACCGCAGCTGCTCCAGACCTGTGTTAGCTAGCTGGCTAGCTTCTGCTAGCCAAGCCATGAGCTAGTGTTGGAGCGGCGGCGCGATCAATCTGCAGCTGCTGCTCCAGCCGCTGCTCCAGCCTGAGACGTCCACAGAGCTATTCCAGCTAGTAATTAATCCATATGATGCGATCCTGGTCACCAGTGTTCAAAAGGCCGGCTCCCGTGTTAGCTCCAGTGTTAGCTCTGGAGCTAGCCAGGCCGGAGGTGTAGCCAGGCCGGCCGGAGGTGTTCGCACGGCGGCCTGGCACGATCGGCGATAAATCCGCTGCTGCCTGAGACATCCACAAAGTTCACAGAGACGTTTCCAGCTAGTAATTAATCCATATGAAGCCATCCTGGTCACCAGTCTTCGTCCGGCTCTCGGCAGCTAACCTAAGATGGCGTCCGGTGTTCTACATTAATTTGTGACCGGAGACCCCAGTGACTGAACCTAAAATAGCGTCCGGTGTTCTACATTAATTTGTGACCGTGTAAACTGAAGACCTACTTCCTGTTGCCCAAGATTGCTCAAAAATTGCTCAAAAATGATCAGAAATGATCTTTTTTATCATAATTATTATTTATAAAGCCTTTAAAACAACCAGAGCTGCAACAAAGTGATGTACACATGAAATTAAGAACATTTAAACAAAAAAAAAAAAAATTTTTTTTTTTTTTTTTAATACAGTAATTTCATATTTTTATTAAATATGATATGTTCGTAGGTCCCGTGGTTCGCAGGTCGATGGGGTCGTAGGTCGGGGGTTACCTGTACTATGAATGCCCATGCACATTTAAAACATTAAATGCGCTGAAATGTCATCTTAGTCATTACCATAGTACTGTATCAGTTCATATTCAACAAACAAATCTGTAGTCTTTACATGTAATTTATGTCCTGAAAGTTGTTTAACATCAAGTAAAGCATTCTTCAGTCATATTGGCATCCATCTGAAGTCTCATGAGACTGTAACATGCATGTTTGAGAATTGTTCTTTTCAAACAAATGTTCAGGATCTGCTGGGGCACCAGCTGAAAGGCCATCCAGTCCTCCTGCAGCAAGTCAGGAGGAAGCCATGGACAGCTCACCCTCTCCCCAGTAAAAGATGCCTCTCCCCCGCTCCCTCCCTCCAGGTACAGTACTGTAATGAAATGTTATTTTTATTTTTCTGAGTTGTGTCATGTTACACACATTTCATTTGGCAGCACGGTGGCACAACTGGTAGAGCTGCTGCCTCTCAGCGAGAAGGTCCCCGGTTCAAATCCCAGCCCGGGGGCCTTTCTGGGTGGAGTTTGCATGTTCTCTCCGTGCATGCGTGGGTTTTCTCCGGGTGCTCCGGTTTCCTCCCACAGTCCAAAAACATGCATGTTAGGCTGATTGGTAACTCTAAAATTGACCCTGGGTGTGAGTGAGACAGGTCCCTCTTGTAAATGAGTCCCCGTGGCTCAACGAGGCTAGCCTGTATAAATAAAGGTTGAATGAATGAATGTATCTGCTTATGTTCACAGCCTGCTGCTCCTCCTCCCCCTCCTTTCCACCAGCTCCACCTGGGCGATATATCGAATATACTCGATGTATCGCGATATTTCAAATGCACGATGGTTAAAATCATAGATATGTACAGTACATGTAAATGAGTCCCCGTGACTCAACGAGTCTAGCCTGTATAAATAAAGGTTGAATGAACAGGAGATACCCTACGGACTGGAGCTGCCTATTGGAGCGGACGTTCCGTGCGGCCGCCATCTTGGATGGGTATATTTCGCGCTCCCAGCGCATTTATTTGTATTGAAGAAGCTGTATGCTCCACTAAAAACAATCATAACTTCACGAATTCTTACCCGATTTTCACACGGTTTTGTTTGTTATAAACGTCAGAGATGTGGTTATGACGTGTGACACTGCTACTCAATAAAAGTATGTGCTTTCATGCTTAAATACTTTGTTTTATGCTCTTTAACAAAGATACACATATGGCATGGGATATTAATAAATGTATACATTTTTAAATTAAAAACTAGTTTGATTGTTCATTTGAATTTATTTTACTCTCTCACTCAAACACAGCATACAATACAGAGTCTTGTGTACAATGCTACAGCAACTATTTTTTTATTATTTTTGAGTGCTGTGCATGTAAACAGTTGTGAACGAACCTTTTTTTATAAGACCTGAAAAAGTAATCTAAACCCTCCAGGTCCTTTCACTACCCTCCCTGCAATTGGGGCTAGGAAGCTCCAGAGCATGGACAACCAGGACCTTTTGTGTGTCTGGTGATAGAGACTTTGTGAGGTAATAGGCGACTGGAGCTTTCCAATGACCCTGTAGACCAACCACCATAAAAACAAGCACCTCCGTGGCTACATCAGTCTCATCCATGCCATCACCCATATCCACATATCCAGACATTTTCTGGGTACAGGGATTATACTGGACATGTTTCTTGATGGCCATGGCATCCAACATGAGGACCACAGAGCCATATTTAACAGGGTCCTCTTCACATCTCCTCTGCAACATGTCCAACATCATTGTGTTGAGCCCAGGTTTGGCATCCACAGACTGCAACCACCTGAACAACAAATAAATAAAGGTTTATGTGCTTTAACCCATGGATTGATAGATTCTCTCTCTTTCTTTCTTTCTCTTTCTATTTTCTTTCTTTCTTTCTTTAAGACTTCTTGATATCAAAACTTTCAAAAATAGTGAAAATAGCAAGCTCTAAGTTATTACATCTGTTTGTTGTACATCATACCTAGGGGTTGAAGTATTTTACTCAATATGTTTAAAATATGTAATAAAAATATACTACACCTTTGCAGTGTATGTGGATGAGGGAGGGGAAAATGCAGAGAATCCCTCAGGTAACTGTAGGCTCTGATCTGTAAATCAAACTACATAGTAAGCTTCCTAGAAATAAATACCTAAAGTCTGACAAAGAGTTTAAATGTAATATAACAATTTTACCTGAATGTAAGTCAAGCCTTTCTTTCAGCTCCTCATTTAGAAGGTTCTTCCTCTTCAGATCCAGCAATGATGACAAAATATAAATGATCAAATAACCAAAACTATTGTTCAATGATTTATTAAACAAGAGCAATGGTGACACTAAAACAACATGGCGAGTAATAAATGATGTTCTAAAAAGTCATAAAGCAAAAACGAACATTGCAAAATATTTTGTGAAAGATGACAAAGAAATACATGATGAGAATGATATCGTAAATGAATTTAATCAATATTTTGTAAATATTGGATCAAGCCTTGCAGCTAAAATACCAAAAGTAGATAATAAGGTGTGTCATTCAATTAAAAGTTGCACCAACAGTATTTTTCTTAGTGGAACTAACAAAGAGGAAATTATGAAAATGGTAAAAAATCTCTCAGACAAGAGATCAAAAGACTGGGTGGACATGGATATGATGTTCGTAAAGGAAATAATAAGTTATGTTATTGAACCGTTTACATATATATGCAATTTATCTTTTTCAACAGGAATATTTCCAGATAACATGAAAGTAGCAAAGGTAATTCCTCTTTTTAAAAATGGTGATAAATGTGTATTCAATAATTATAGGCCAATATCCTTATTACCACAGTTCTCAAAGATTCTAGAAAAACTATTTGTGTCCAGATTGGATCAATTTATTGATAAACAAAACATTTTAAGTAGCAGTCAATATGGGTTTAGAGAAAAAAACTCTACGTCAATGGCTCTCATGGATTTAATGGAACAAATAACTAATGCTGTCGATCATAAACAGTACTGTGTTAGTGTTTTTGTTGATCTAAAAAAAGCATTTGATACCATTGACCACACCATTCTCCTTGAAAAACTAAATAAATATGGTATTAGAGGACCAGCATTACAGTGGGTATCTAGCTATTTGAAGGACAGGAAACAGTTTGTGCAAATAAATGATGTTAGATCTGACCTCCGTGATATCACTTGTGGAGTTCCTCAGGGTTCTGTGCTTGGACCAAAGTTGTTTATTTTATATGTGAATGACTTGGTAAATGTGTCAGCACTACTTAAATGTGTTCTTTTTGCCGATGACACCACTTTTTTCAGTTCGGGTAATGACATAAAACAGATTTTGGATATGATGAAAACAGAATTTATTAAAATACAAACTTGGTTTAAATTAAACAAATTATCTTTGAATTTAGATAAAACTAACTACATGATTTTCAGTAACAAAAAGGGAATTGTTGATGACGATCCATTTGAAATTGAAGATGTTGTGATCTGTAAAGTGAGTGAAGTGAAGTTTCTGGGTGTTATCATTGATGACAAACTGACATGGAAACATCATGTAAATTCTATTAAAAAAAAACTAGCTAGAGCAATTGCAGTACTGTATAAAGTCAGGGATTTTTTAATTGATAAAGCTTTACATATGTTGTATAACACAATCATTGCTCCACATTTAATCTATTGTATTGAGGTTTGGGGAAAAGCATGCAAAACTATTACAAAGCCTGTTTTTATTTTACAAAAGAGAGCTGTAAGAGTAATCACCAGAAAACATTTCACTCACCCTTCAAACACCTTGTTTATTCAACTAAACTTATTGAAATTCCAGGAATTGGTAGAATATAGTATTTTATCAATTATGTATAGGGCTCATAATAACACATTACCTTTAAATATCCAAAGAAATTTTATAAAAAGACAAAGTTATTACAATCTCAAAGGGACAGAGATATTCATCAAACCACAATTCAGAACCAGCTTAAAAGGACGGTCTACCTCAATTCAGGGAATTCGATTGTGGAATGCTCTGGAGAGTGATGTTAAAAATGAAAAATCAATGTATACATTTAAGAAAAAGGTCAAAAAGGACTTGCTCAAAAACTATATATGATGTAATCTTGCGTGTTTGTGTATTACAATTATGTTGTACTTATGATGTACGGTACGTTTGTGTATTACAGTTAGAAAAATTAAGTAGAGTTATTCATTTTATGAAGCAGTTTGTGTATTACAGTTAGAAAAATTAAGTAGAATTATTCATTTTTGTGATGAATTTGTGTATTACAATTAGGAAAATTAAGTAGAATTATTCATTTTGTGAACATCTTGATGTTGTGCCATCTTTTAGTTTGTGTATTTCAATTAGAAAAATTAAGTAGAATTAAGTAGAATTATTCATTTTATGATCTAGTTTGTGTATTACAGTTAGGAAAATTAATTAAAAAAAATAGGAAAATTAAATAAAATTATAAAAAAAAAAAAAAAAAAAAATTAGAATTAGAAAATTAATTAGAATTATGGGTGATGTAGTTTGTGTATTACAGTTAGAAATATTAAGTAGAATTATTCATTTTGTGATCTAGTTTATGTTTTACAGTCAGGAAAATTAAGTAGAATTATTCATTTTGTGATGTAGTTTGTGTATTACAGTTAGGAAAATAGGTAGAACTATTCATTCTGTGATGTTGCTTGAAAGTTATCATTGGTTGAACAAACTGTGAAATAGGGGCAGATATAATAAGATTTCATCTTCTTTCTGCTCCCTTCATTTTATCCTACTTGTAATCTTGTATCTGATGAAACTGTCTTGTATTGTTCTTTTAAAATGAATGAATAAACATCAAATCAAATCAAATCTTACTTGTGAAAGGTAATCCCATGTGATCTACTTTCAACACTGCGCTGGTTACTGCAACCATAAGCTGCACAAAATACGGGCATAGTAACTCGCCCTGTGTTTACTCCTGTTGGCTCTTATGTGGAAACCCCCATCCAATATGGCGGCGCTGCGCGATGCGATTCTGCCCACCGTGAGGTATCTAGTGTTTATATAATATCTATGGTTAAAATTGCTATATCGTCTATATCATAGATATCATATATAGAACACTAGATACCGCATGGCCCGCTCTCGCCTATCCACAGTATTCTTGGGGGTGTCTCTGTAGAAGCGAATGTGCATTGTACTTCCTGTCCGACACCGGAAGTGCCTGTATTCCATAGACGGAGTATGTATCGCGGGTGTTTTTGAAAGTTATTTTCATTCATTTTATCGGAGCAAACACAGCTTTTGTTTAAACGGAACGTTTACTGAAATGTCCTACCGGGGTTCAGGTACCTGCTGTGCTGTTCGCGGCTGCACCAACAACCGGACCAAGCTAAATCTTTGGCTAAAACAACAGTGTTTTCAACACGGACCCAAAACAAAGAAAGAGTGTTCCTGCATCCTTCTCTATGGCTGTGTCTGCGCGATCAGGTAACATCTGTAATTTCTTTTTATTCAGGGAGGGTTTATTAATGAGAGTTTTGGATGATTTACTGTCTTAAAATGATATATGTCAGGTAACATCTGTAATTTCTTTTTATTCAGGGAGGGTTTATTAATGAGAGTTTTGGATGATTTACTGTCTTAAAATGATAGATCTCAGAGGTATTTTTAGCCGAGCTGCTAACAAACCTTAGCCGAGAGGCCGGAGCAAACGCGTTCGCTATTTATGTAGTTTTAAATTATGTCTGCGCGATCAGGTAACATCTTTTTATTCGGGGAGGGTTTATTAATGAGAGTTTTGGAAGATTTACTGTCTTAAAACGATAGATCTCAGAGGTATTTTTAGCCGAGCTGCTAACAAACCTTAGCCGAGAGGCCGGAGCAAACGCGTTCGCTATTTATGTAGTTTTAAATTATGTCTGCGCGATCAGGTAACATCTGTAATTTCTTTTTATTTGTCCCTCCTCTTTTAACAAAACGAGTGGTGTTCCCACATTTTTAATGAACTAAAACAACAAAGTTTGGACTGTCTTCAACTGTATTACTCGCATGTAAACAAACGGTGTTTCCGGTCAATCGGAAGTCGTGTGCACATTTCGCGCAAAGCATCATGGGACGTAGGATTACTGTGGATATGGAAGTGCCACATTTCACTCCTGACAAGCGTTTTTTTTTTCTTCTTTTTTTTCTTTTTTTTAAGCCTTTGGTTTTGGATGGAATGGGTGGAATAGATAAATACATCTACATGTTTATCCTTTGTTGTTGCTTGGTGTATGTTGTTGGCTAGAGGTTTAATTTGTTTTAGGTTGTTGCTGGTGGAGGCGTGGACAAAAGCACAACTCTACCTCCTCCCCTCCTTGTCTCTCGACACGCCCATTTTGAGGGTGATTTTGAATCTGCTTAGGGGGAGGAGTTACCGTCTCAACCTGTGTTTAGTTCCTCTTTAAGTAAACAACAAAAAATGATTTTATGATGTATCAATGCAGATATGATGTAAAGCAGCTTTTAAAATTATGTATACTACTATTCTGTTCCTTACGCAACAAAAATCATCAAGTCAAAATTATTATATATACTGTATATATCAAAGGTGGGCGAATGAATGCTAGAGAGCGCTAAAGCGCTATTCCGCTTACAGTGGACCTAAACTTTTTGTCAGCGTTTTTGTGAATTGACTAACTTTTATAATTCATAAGCGGATTTGTGCTATTTTTATTTAAAATGCAGTACCGCTAATAACTAATTATCTATCAGTAAAAACCAATAAACTTATTTACAAGCTCTTATGCTGCTTGTTTTTTACCTTTTTCCCCACCGTAAGAGCAGAGAGGAGGAAGGGTTGGAGGGGGGAGGGAGGGTTGGAGGGGGGGGGCAGAGCTGAGAACAGACTCGGCTCTACCATGTAGGTAAATGCCTGGGGGTCCCATTTCAGCAGTGGCCCCGGCCCCGCCTCGCCCCGTGCAGTCACCTACATCACTAACATTGCTCATGCTTGTTAATGTACATTTAACATAAAAATAATTATAGTTACGATGAAAACGATCATTAAATATACGCAATAAAAAAAACGGTCGATTTCTTTATCCCCCTACTAAAAATGGACTATTCCATCTTCCGGGTCATAGTTGAACTCAGGGGCTAATTCTGTAGCTGGCTGCGCTCGGTGTCTTCATAAATCCTTAAAGAACCCCGCTGTTTCAAGCCAAATTAACGTGGCCGGATGATTTTAAGGTGTGTTTTGTGTCGACCATTCGACGGTGAGTCGTTATTTTTATGTATTTTAGTTACTTTTCATTAAATCTGTTGACTACCTATAGACGCTAACTGTGTCTGCCGGTTGGTTGTGCTGGGTTACTAATGGAAATCCTTAGAGAACCCAGCTGTTTCAAGCCAAATTAACGTGGCCGGAGTATTTTATTGTGCGTTTTGTGTCGACCATTCGACGGCGAGTCGTTAGTTTTATGTATTTGGGTTACTTTCATGTATAAATGCGGTGGCGACACACCCGTGTATTTGAGATTTAAACGTGGTTTTAGGGATTAAAAGATCATTCTATTTTTTGTTAATTTCGTGGCCGAATAGAATATATGTACGTAAAGTATTAAATAAATCCTTTGATTTTTGTAATTTCATCCTTTTAGGATCATTTTTGTTACTTTTCAGTTGGCAGTGTAGTGCAAATATTGATAACGCTGCCGGCTATATATAAATATATATATATATATATATATATATATATATATATATATATATATATATATATATATATATATATATAATATAATATAGAAATATATAAATAGCGGATTAGATTAGCTTCCCCTAATTTTCATAAGACATTTGTGCTTTTGAAATTGTGGACCTAAAAAAATTAATAAGCGTTTTAGAAATTGTGGAACTAATTTTTTTAATTAGCGGTGCCCAGCTTTGCTCAGGTGCGACCTATATATGGCTTGTTATCACTTTTGGCAAAACAAATTTTTAAATCCAGCTCATTTCACAATTACGTTCATTTATTAAGGAAAAGTTCTGCTCAGACATATTTGCTATAATTTTTATCAAACAAATAATTGTTTTTAAGTGTTAATCTTCTTAAAAGCCTTGCTGTGCGCTCCTGTGGCAGACATTTGCAGCAGAGCTAAACGTGGGTGCGACCTATACACCGGTGCGACCTATCTAGGGATTTTTCCAATCTACTGTATTGCTGGGTTGCAATCACGTGACCCGGAAGTGGCGCGAAATTCAGATGCGGGGCAGGAAGTGATTTTCCCCAGTTCAAAACACAGCAGAATGGATTACAGCAAGTATGCCAAAGCCCTAAATAAACTGGCGAGGACGAGTTTTGGGTTAACCATTTAGGATCAAAAGAAGCTTTAAATGGTTGTCGACTTGTTTCTGCCCGGGTGAGTAGTGAGATGTATTATTTATTTAGTAATTAGCCTATGCTAACTACGCTATCGCTAATGCTAACAACAAGTTTAGTTAGCCCCCTGTTATTTCTATGTGCGTGGATCTACTTAAAAATAATATATTTAGCTTCTGTAAAGCCAAATTCGTGCTGGAGTTGTATGTGTTAACGTTGAGTCATATGCATTTCTACACTGTAGGTCAGAGATCTACAGTAACTCCATTAAAAAGGTAAGTTAATGTACTGAAAATATTATGATTTTTTTTGTTTTGATAATACAGTATCATCAAGGTGATCGTATCTTCTTTGTAACTTCAGATACTAGCTGGTTAAACTCAAGGTGGCCATACATGGGAGCCTCACCAGATGGAGTCGTTTCATGTGACTGTCATGGAGCCAGGGTGTGTGAAATCAAGGTAAAATTTATTTCTCAAAAGGTTTGGACTACTGCACTGCAGACTTAGCTTTTTTAGATTTTTCTACCTGGATTATTGAGCATGCATTAGGGTACTGCACTGCAGACTTTGCGCACCTCACAGTATGAATGTTACAACTATAATTTTTTACTCAAATCTTTGTTGTTTGCATATTTCACAGCATGTAGCCGTAGTTTTGGGGATGGTCTTGCAGTTTGTGGGATGTTGCCTTGTTTCCAGTTAAAAAATGTGTGACCTTTCCATCACCTTTTAAAACTTAGTCCAGATTAATACATTCTTACCTGTGGAACACACCTGGTTGACAGAGACATAAATATAGTCTCATTTTCTAACATTGGTGTTGGATAGTGAAATGAGTGAAACACAATCTTTAAAAACGTATCATATTGAAATGTTTTGGAGACTACCGTATTTATTTTTTATGTCTAAGTTTCATTGTCTTGTCCTTCAGTGCCCACAGAGCAAACAGCATGAAGTCGGTCTGAGGATGTGTGCTGGACAGCCTGGTTTTTGTCTCGTCGTCTCGTCAAGGTTGGAGATTCTGTACAACTGGATAGGAACCATCCTTATTACCATCAGCTCCAGGATCAGATTCACATTGTGGATGTACAATATTGTGATTTTGTAGTATGGAGTGAAAATGATATTTATGTGGAAAGAATTCTGCCAGATGACCAGCTGTGGGAAACAGCAGTTCCCAAAATTCAGCACTATTTTACACATTGCATCCTACCTGAAATCCTGGGACAGAAATCCACACGTGACTAACCAATCTAAGAATCAAGAATGTTATTTGGAGTAGTTGATGAAAGGAGTTTGAAAAGTTTATACAAATTTAAACAGTTGCTCTTTTTTTCCCCAAAAACATTTGTCACTACCATAACATGTTTCAGCTACACCTGTAGCAAGCACTCTGCAGAAGGGTCATGTGATGTTGTTACATGTCATGACAGCTGTTTTTTATTTACAATAATCTTAATTGAAAAGTTAAGTATGTTAAATCAAATGATATATTTAAATCAATATGAGATTAGCTTGTGAATTTCAAAGGTGTTCTAATATGTTAAATAACAGCACATACAAATGTCATATGTCACAAATGTTGCAAAATGAGTCTACTTCAGAAAAATGTTTTTATTTCAATAGCAAAACTCATGTCATTTTAACTGACCAATATTCACAAAGATTGGTTATGGAGTTCATTGAATAAATTAAAAATATTCAACCTTATTGGGTAAAATTTTTTTTTGTCTTCATGAACAATTAACATGTACAAATATGGTCTGTAACAGTATTAGTGATTTAATTTACTTTTGATTTACTTTAAATGATAAATACATGTATAATCATTTAAACTTAAAATATTTATATAAATATAGTTGATTGAATTACTTGTCGCTCAGGCCACTATTAAGAATTGTAATCTTTCATGGAGAACATGAATCGTTCTAAAACAAATTCGAGACACAGTGGCTTTTGACACATTAAATCTATAGGCAAGGTCTTGAAGCTGCAGATGTAATCTGAGATGCATAAGTATCATAATAAATTGCTCAAATTTGGAGAGTGCTGACAGTGATGACATGCTGATGTATAAGGTTCACAGAGCTGAAAAATTTGCATCAAAACTAAAAAGTTGGGCAGTCCCGTATAAAACTTTGTTTTATCGTTGTTCTGGAAGGTTTCAGGAGTAAATTTAGTCACTGAGACTTTTTCCTTAAGGTCGCAGATCTCAGTTGTGTAGCCTTTCACTGCATCCTCCAGCTTTGTGAGGTCAACCATGCTTAGATCCGTCTGGCATTCTGCATCTGCAAATATTTAATTATTAAAAATTACGTTCAGAAATTCTATAAATAAATAAATAGTATTTTTATTTATTATTATTTTACCTTTGAATCGTTCGTTTTCAGGGGCTGGTAAGCTTTCTTCACAGAGCTCATCTTCCAGACTGTTGGCCTCCTCAGTGCAGAGAAGCTTCCAGGCCTTAGCTCTTTCCCTGCGCCGGAGGGATGCTTCTGTTTGTGGCCACTCGTTACTTCTTTGGTACCCCAGGTTAACAGTGGGGGCCCAGTCTTGGGAATGTACATCACCTGCTGCACTCGGACAACCTAAATATAAGACACCACTTTAAAGTAAAACACGTAAATGCCTTTCCTAGCACTAAGCTAACCGCTAACAACATTAGCATTCTAATCGGATTTTTTCTGGGAACAACCAAGTGTTGAACCACTACACAAGCTAGGGCATAACATATCTTACCTGTCTTTCTAGTTACTGTCCAATAAAATATCTGAAAATATGATTTAAACGATACGACCCTTACCTGTAACAAAGTGGTCGCTGCAGACTCTCGTCAGTTTCTGCACCTCCTGTTTTTAGCCGTAGGTTGTAATCCACGTTTGTCGTCTTTTTTCTGTAAGTTTTTTTAAATTAATCCCCTTGTAGCATACTACTTTCGGAACACGAAAATAACTTTTATCTATCTCTCGATTAGAGCGGTTGCAACAACCGTAAACGGCACAGAATTTAGGCATGTTGATGCTGAATCAGCAACAGAAGGAAACGGCTGCGTTTACTTCTTGCCCCGCATCTGCATTCTGTGACGTCACTGCTACGTCATCTGAAACCCAGCAATAGGTGATAATTGGACAATGCGACCTATACACTAGAAAATACGGTAGTTCCCAAAGAGCCTAACATGTGTGTTTTTTTGCATGTGGGAGGAAACTGGAGTACCCAGTGAAAACCCACAGGGGGATATGTAAAGTCTGCACAGAAAGGCAGCGAGGCAAACCTGTGACCTTCTCTCTGAGAGGCAACAGCTTTAACCACTGAGCCACTGTGCAATTAATATTATCACAATGACAAACGATAAAAGCTCACAATGCAATATTTTCTAATAGTGTGCAGCCTTTTACTCAGTAAAGGATTTCATGACACGTCACTTTTTTTCATTGTGAATATTTAAAGCCGAATATAAAGTTTCATTTTTTATAAATTCCTAAAAATCATTACATATAAATATTGTTTCAAGATGTTCTCTTAAAAACTATAAAGTTAACTGTGAAGAAAAATGAGCTGTTAAATATCAGCAGCCACAAGAGATTTTCTAATTTTACTGATTTAAACCGCTTTGTTCTATGAAGTATTTAACGACAGCAGCTAACAGAGCAGCTAACACAGGCGAAGACACCGAGCCGACATGCCGCGGAGGGGCCATCTGCGGCCGGGAGCTCGCCGCAAATGTCCGCCTGGCAGTCGGGGGACACCGGCTCAAAGTAAGACATTATATTTTTTATTTATTGTACAGTACAGTATTCATTTACTGTGCAGTTCTGTGCGTGTTTATGGCCTTAGTATGTCTGCTTGTTCAGTCTCATGCCATTAAATATGTGTGCGGCGCTCCGTTAGCGGTATAGCCGCGACCTATGTCAGAAACGCGGACCTACGACAGGCAGGTGTTTTTGGTCCGCGAGGTACGACAACATCGACCTAAGTCACACCCGTAGGTCCCAATCCCTGACGTACCTCGAGGGCTACCTGTATATATATACATATATATACACCTGTATATATGTATATATGTATATATATATATATATATATATATATATATATATATATATACAGGTGGTCCCCGACTTACGAGCGTATGGACTTACGAGGATCCGACTCTACGAGATTATCATAATTAATAAAAAATATGACATTAAAATTTTTTATTTTTTTGTGTGTGTTTAAAGACCGTGTAAAGTGAATTTCAACATTTTCTTCAATAAACA
>JBBPBX010036074.1:21077-31690 GCA_038048925.1 Garcialebias charrua | reverse complement strand
CAATCCATCTGTCCATCCATCCATCCCTCCATCCATAAGTCCATTAATTCAAACATCCAATAATGAGTCCATCTATCCATCCATCAGTCCATCCATCCATTCATCCATTAATAAGTCCATCTAGCTATCCATCCATCCATCAGTCCATCCATTCATCCATCTATAATTCCAGCCATCCATAAGTCCATCCATTCATCCATCTATAATTCCATCCATCCATAAGTCCATCCATCCATCCATCCATCCATCATAAGTCTGTCCATCCATCCACCCACTCATCCATCCATCCATCCATCCATCAGTCAATCCATCCATAAGTTCATCCATCCATCCATCCACACATCCATCCATCAGTCCATTCATCCATCCATAAGTCCACAAGTCCATCCATCCATCATCCATCTATATGTCCATCCAGCCATCCATAAGTCCATCCATCATCATCCTACATCCATCCATTCATAAGTTCATCTATCTATCCATCCATCCATAAGTCCATTCATCCATCCATCCATCCATCCATCAGTCTATCATCCATCTATCCATCCATCCATCATCCATCCATTCAGTCATCCAGCCATCCATAAGTCCATCCATCTATCATCCATCCATCCATAAGTCTGTCCATCCATCTGTCCAGCCATACACCCATCCATCCATCCATCCATCCATTTGTTCACCCATCCATCCATAAGTCCACAATGCCATCCATCCAACCATCAATTTATATGTCCATCCATCCATTCATAAGTCCATCCATCAATCATCCATCTTTCTACAGTATTATCCATTCATCCATCCATCGTACTTTTGCTACATGTGCAAACAAATTTAGTTTTTAATAATGGCCATTGTTTCATGGTAAAGAATATAAAACAATTTTGTGTTTATGATAAATTATTTTTTATGCACTGTGTCATAGTTGACCTAAATTAGTCCTAAAATTTTAATATAAAAACCGATTAAAGTATTTTAATCTGGATTGTCAGATTTTATAAAGCATGAACTTGTTTTATATCAAAGTTTTGTTTTGCAGACAACACAACCTCATTTGATGAGTTCACAAAACATTAAAACACAAATCTTTTCTTCCATCTGTTTGTTCAGAACATGGGAAACTGGTTGTGTGGGAAGACATCACGTCTGTTTATAGTAGAAACAAAGCCGGAGTTTTAAACGTCAGCAGAAAAGAGTCTTGTTAAGTAAAAAAACAGTTTTGTTGAAGACGTCAGTGGAGGAACTCAAAGTTTTATTTGGACTGAGAACACTTTTTATTTAAAAATAATAATAATTTTGGACCTACATCAGGACATCTTGGAATTAATAAATTGCTTCTGTTAATTTTTATACACATATTCTCCAGCGCCATGGCTGACTCACATTTCCCGTTACCTCCAGATTCTTTCTGTCCACTCTGCGCAGATGAACTGAGGGACCCAGTCACCATTCCCTGTGGTGACACGTACTGCCTGGAGTGTATCAAGATCTACTGGGACCAGTTTGACCACATGGGTGTGTACAGCTGCCCTCAGTGCCGAACAACCTTCACACCACGACCCGTCCTGAGACGGAATCTACCAGACGTCCAGCAGCCTCGCCAGCAGCTTCCAGAACTCACTCCTTTTCCCTACATGCACCGGGAGTCCTACTGCGATTTCTGCGTTGGTCGGCGCAATAAGGCCGTGAAGTCGTGTCTTGTGTGCCTCGCTTACTATTGTGAAACGCACGTCAAACCTCATTATGAGTCAAGTACTTTCAAGAGGCACAAGCTGGTGGATGAGACGGGCCACCTGGACCGGAAGATCTGCCCCCAACACGAAAAAGGCCTGGAGCTGTTCTGTCGCTCTGACCAGATGTGCATCTGTGTGCTGTGCACGGTCAGAGAGCACCGCAGCCACAACATCACTTCAGCCGAGGAAGAGCGCATCGAGAAACAAGTAGGTCCTAACTGTCTGGGTAGACGAGAGGGAACCTCAAGATGTTAATTCAAGCTCATTAAACTGAAAACTGCTGAGATTTACAGCATCTTACTTCTTTTTTTTTCTATCAGAAAGTTCTGGTGGTGACCCAGTCTGAGGTGCAGCACATAATTTCAGAGAGGATGAAGGAGCTGCAGGAGCTCAAGCACAATGTGGACGTTCTAAAGGTAAGTCAGCATGAAACAATCAAAAATAAAGAAATTATATTTTTATGACAAGTTAAAGTGTCTGTGACATCATTTTTTATCTTTGCATATAGTGACACAACATAAATATCTTGTATCATTCAACTATGTTCGTTTTAGCAAACAAAATGATATATTAATGAAAATTCCTTTCAAAGTGAGTTTAAAATTAAAAACCGTGTTTCTTCACGGGACATCAGACTACACGTGAATGCAACATCTGTGACATAGGAAGAAGAACCTCTCAGTTCGCGGCTGCCATGATAACGCATGTTCATTCTCTCCCAGATTGCCTTTTTTTTGTATAACTTGAAAAATGCCGTTACGTTGTGTCACATTTGGGTGTTCTAATATAATCAATGAACAAGTGAGCCTTTTCACTTTCCCAAAAGATGAAATACTTGACGAAGTATGGAATAAATAAAGCTGCCCCCCCCCCGGAGCTCCCTCGCTTCCTGAACAGGTAAGAAGACAAATCGCTCAAATCTTAACTTAGATTGCTAAGTTAGTCAGTCTATTTATTGTCCGCCATGAATATGTAAAAGGGGCATTCTAAAGACATTCTCCCTCCTATGTCACAGATGTTGCATTCGCGTGTAGTCGGATTTCCCGAGACGAAACACTGCGCCAAATTTAAAATGACTTTGAATGAAAATGTAATATATTTACCATTTTGTTTGCAAAAACGAACATAGCTGATTGAATTATATAAGATATTTATGTTGTGCCAGTTTATGCAAACTTCCAACATCATGTCAGTGGACCTTTAAACCTGGCTCTTAGATTAACAGCTACTGATAAATGGTTTTTAACTTTTCAGAATGCTGCCCACCGTGCACAGACAGAAAGTGATAAGACCTTCCATGAAATGTTGCAAGCAGTCGAGCGATGGAAGGCGGAAATCAACCAGATGATAATGTCCAACATGCAGGCAGCAATGTCACAGGCTGAAGGTTACGTTGAGCGCCTGGAGCAGGAGATAATGGAGCTCCAGCGCAGGGACACAGAACTACGACAGATCCTCGAAACAGAAGACAACATTCACTTCCTGCAGGTGCCTGAAGATTGTGCAGGACTGCAACAAGCGTTTAAATCTCATTCTATACCATTCCAATGAAAAATCAAAAACCAGTGATTTCTGTGACCTCTAAACATGTCATTTATTTAGCTTATTTGACAGTAAAATTACATGTCACTTAATTTTTCACCTAAATTTCACATTAAAGTGTATCAAGTCAATAAATATGCCTACTTTAGTCAGGTGTCAAATCGAAACTTGTGTTTCAATTTGTGTTTTAGAAATGTTGACACCATTCTGGCACTTCTTGTTGAAACAGAATTTTCCAACTCTGTGTGTCCCTCCGGAGGCCATGGTCCCAAAAGTTCTCATCAACCCTCAATTCTCCTTTGGCGAAATAAGCAAAACAGCCACAGAGATGAAAGAAAACCTGGATGATATCTGCAAAAAAGAATTGAGCAAAATCTCCAAAACAGGTATGATATAGTAAAAAAAAAATTTGAACATTGTGAGAGATCAAACTAATGCAGAGCATCTTCACAGTTAGTGAAACTCCCGTCTACATACTTTTACCGAGGACTGGAGACAAACGTCTCAAAGGTAGGGGTTTGTCCACTCAGTCAGGTTTGGCTCTTTAAGAACTAAAAATCAGATTTTACCTAATTAAACTATCCTTGTTTGTTGTTGTTGTTTTGTTTTTCCAAACAGTTCCTTCCAGAGTTGATTTCCAGGAGCCAAAAGTGAGAGGGGATTTCTTGAGATGTAAGTGAGGAGTTTGTGTTTTGTCATGTCATAGCCTTTTGGTCATCCTTCTGTTTTTTTGTCCTGTGCCATGGAAAGAAGGGGAGAAATTGGATATACCATAAGCCTGTCCGTAAATTGGGTTTCCACATCGAAATCCAAAATAGCTGCCACCATTCATTATTTCATTCATTCAACTTTTATTTAAACAGATAAGTCACATTGAGCCTCGAAGACTCATTTACAAGTGATATCTGTTTGGACAGACAATAAAAAGAGGTGAAAAATAATACACAGGGTTTGGAGACAAAAAAATCCTAACACAGTTTTAACCTCTGTTTGAAGGTCAACAGTGTAATAATGAAAAAAAAAAAAAACTCACACATTAGCACATAATGATGCCGACATTACCCGGGAGTGCATGGTGGGGGTGCAAGGGCAATGAGCATATCCGGAACAACACACAGAGGCACTGCAGAGTTCAGATAAAATCACTCAGTTCAAATAGTTACCTCTGGAGAGATCTGTGCACACTCTGGGAGTGTCGAGGAAGACCAGAGATACAAGTGTAAATCCAGAGTCCTGAAATGATGACAGAATGTTTATTCAGCTGGGCTCCTCTGAAAAGTTTATGGAAATTCCTCAGTAGGAGGGGAGGGAGGGGTAGCATCCTGTTTACAAAACCTCCAGATGCGTTGAGATAAGATGGCCTGCCAAGACCAGGCAGGGAGCCAAATTCAAATAAACATGATTGTTTTGGGGACAGGCAGAACTTTAATGGCATCTACCTTGATTCTGTGTCGGTCCACTCAGTTTTGAAACGTCCAAATTAAATCATCATACCAATGGAACGCACCTGAGAATAATACCCAAGATTTGATCCATTCTGCCAAAAGTCTGGGGGCTCGAGACATGAACCTGGCCATCATATAAGGCAGGCAGCCTGACCAGGTCCAGATTTGCTGCCGATGACTTCCTTGTTTGTTGATAGACCAGGAACCAAGTAACCAACCGAATCCAAAAAGCAGGAACCAGTTATCATAAATCCAATTATAAATGTCTCGTTAAAATCCACAGATGACAGCAGAGATAGACACTTCATCAAGACTTCAAAGTCAATGAGATATCCAGCTGCGTGCATGCCAACAGGGCAAATCGGCTCACCTAAAGCCTGTCTTCTCTTCAAAGAAATGTTATATATGTAATGTATGTAATGTTATTTATGTATAAAGGTATATGTTAATATTGTGAGCTGGATGACTTCAAAATTAAGCAACGCGCCAGTTTCCATTTTGGTGTGTGGCTGCATCTAGATGGTCACTGTTAAAAATTTGGTTGCCTGTCAAAATTCAAGATGGCCACCACCATATGTAAACTGACTACCCCATCATTTGAGTAAACCATGCTTTCTACTGTAATTTCTTGACTACTGAGTGCACCTGAATATAATCCGCACCCACTAAATAAAAAAAAAAAAAGATTTACCGGTAGTACATACTGTATCCAGTCCGCACTTGTGTATAAGCCACAAAGTGTCCACTTTGTAAAATTAGATATTTACACAGAATATATATTTTTTAGTTTTTATTAAACATGTACCCGTAACATACACAAATACGTACAGTAAAAAAGAATTCTGAACAGTGACGGTAACACGGCTGGCTAAAATATAAATAAATACATTAGCGTGTCAGGAAGTCACTGATCGCCATCTTCATCTTCCTGTGCGCTGAGCTTGGGCTGTGCTCTTCATCACGCAGCTGCCTTTCAACACCTGTTGGTGATAGAGGATTTTTTTTACAGTGCTCTGCTGTCAGATCCACTGGCAGACATGAGCAAAAGTTGCTCTTCACATGTGGCCAGTTTAGGTCAATGATTTCTCACCGCTATAGTCATCCAAGCCTCCCACCGAGTTCGGAGTGCCACATTAATGGACAATTCACACTTGAGTGGCTACAAATACTTTGAAATACATGAAATACTTTCAAATACTTCCCGTTCTCCTCAGTGGACTAATGAAACCAAGTTTCCTTGGTCCAATGGGGAGAACGGGATGACACTGGACCAACAAAACCTGGTTTCATTGGTCCACTGGGGAGAACAGGACCACAGTGGATCAATTAAACCAAGTTTCATTCATCCACTGTGACCTGTTTTGTAATTTCATTGGTCAGAATTTTCTTTAGCCTTTATTTATACAGGCAGTCTCATTGAGTCACAAGGACCCTCCCCCCAGGAGAAACGTGTATTGGGCAGCTATATGAGCGGTGTGACAAGCCTAAATATTTTTGGTGGCAGGAAGCTCGTTAGCTCATCCAAAAAAAATACATAAAGCAGCCACAACATAGTGTAAACCACAATGTCCAAAGCGTGAGAAAAAAGTAGCAGCTTATAGTCTGGAAATTACAGTCTTTTCCTCAAATGATTGGGGTGGCCATCGATAAATCCTTGGCACTACTGTCATTGGGCCTGGTGGTGAATAAAATTGCTCCCTCCACCTGCCAGGATCTGTCACTCAGTGCTGCCTTGAACACACACACACACACACACACACACAAACACACAAAAAGAAAAAAGCAACCCTTTTTTGTTATATACAGAGTATCTCATACCCACTTGAATATCGTGCACAAAAAACATTAAGGTTGACTTTAATTTCCTGTTTAATTCCATTTCAGGAAAACACTCATCTTGACAATTACAGTACAAACATTCTCTATTCAAATCCTTCAGCATCTTGGGACATGGGAACACTGGTTATTTATAACGGCAAAAAACAATCATACTGTGACAGTAATAGATAAATGTTCAAAAGTTTCCTGCTCTGTATGTTTTTTTCTCAGATTCATGCAAACTCTCCTTCGATCCAAAGACGGTCTACAAAGAGCTGGTCCTGACAGATGGGAATCAGAGGGTCACTCGAAAGAAAACAACCCAGTTTTACCCAGACCATCCCGAACGCTTTGACGGCTTTTCTCAGGTGCTGTGCAAGGAGCCATTGTCTGGTTTCAGGTTTTACTGGGAGGCTGAGTGGAGCGGGGAGTTCTCCATTGGGGTGGCCCTCAAGAGCATCAGTCGCAAAGGCAAGAACTCGCACAGCCTTCTGGGTTACAACGACAAGTCGTGGAGTCTCCTGTGCTCAGACTCTGGATACTCAGCCTGGCACAACAAAGTGGACAAAGATCTCCCAGATGCTCCCAGAGCTGTTCGAATAGGTGTGTACTTAGACTGCGCAGGCAACACTTTGGCTTTCTATTCAGTGACAGAAACGATGCAGCTCATCCACAGATTCAAAGCTCAGTTCAGTGAGCCTTTGTATGCAGGCTTTGGGGTTGGCTCATCAGTAACTCTCTGCCAACTAAAACAGAATACAACGTCTTATACTTAAATACAGTAGGGATGCACAATATTGGATTTTTGGTCGATATCCGATACGCCAATATGTTCAAACTTATTTGGCCGATATCGATACCGATATTTATATACTTTCATTTGTCAGAACATAGCCCTGTTATTTAGGCTTATTTGCTACAAAAATTGTGTAACAGCTCTAAGAGCTGGTGACATAGATTCAGTAACAGGCATATGATATGAATAGCACTTTAACTTATATGAAAGGTGTTAAATGTTATTAGCATTAGTCACCTACGATGCTGTCTCACTTGTGGAGGCTTGTTCCAGGTTCCTAGCTGCAGCGTGGGATCCTCTGCACTCCTGTGCATGAAGGACAGCCTTTTTAAGTTCAAAGTTTTTGTCTATCAATTGTGCCATAAGACTAATCATGCTAACGGGACTAACACGACGTCCAAATGTCTGTGGTAAAACTCCTGCAACTGCTATCGGCAATTAGCTTCTCAATGGTGTCAGAAATGATGGCTTATAACTCGGGTAAGGTTACGCTGGAAAAATATCTTGGGATGATATAGCGAGGCTCAGCGTAGTCCAAAAATCTTCAGAATCCAACATCCTCAACGAGAAAAAACTTCCACACCACTGACATTTTGAACTTTCCACCGTGAGATCAGGTAGGCGTGCGTGACGTCATCACGTTTGCTGCCGCTGCAGGCATCCTTGTCATGGGGTGGTCATACAAAAACAGCATATTTTATATCGGCGAGTTATTTTGATGGAATGGCCGATGTCTGATATTGAACTTTAATGCTAATATCGGCCGATACCAATACCATGCCGATAATATCCTGCATTCCTAAAATACAAATAAAAGCTGTCTTTGATAAAAGTTTGGCATTGCTTGAGCAGTACGCTTGAATGTAAAATTCTGCATAGACCAACAGACTTCACTTTAACTAAGAAATTAATTAAAATGAAATATCTTTGACCTAATTGATCGTTCACCTTTTTATAGCACAATCTTTTAATTAATTATATTTGTGGGTGTCAGATAAATAAAACTACATAGCACACTCTCATTTTATTTTGTTTTTTTCACACCAAATACTGCTGAAAATAAACTTTTGCTGCCAGAAGCTACATTATGATCAGAATTTAGTTCAGCTGTTTAATTCAGGTGTACAGTACGTAAATGATTTTTATTTTTGAGTATGTATAAAACATGCTGTGAAAGTGATGACAGTGAAAGCTGTAAAAAATATTTAATCTCCTAATACGTGATTCAAGATGTCAATTCAGTGAGTAATTTAGTCAGCAACAATCCATTCATCTTGTGGGATTTTTGTTTTGTCATTTTTGTCATTTGTCACAGAAATTACTGTATCTTTTGACTTTAATGAGTACCCTATACCACTTAGTGTCACGTAAATACACAGTTTAAACAGGACGTGCAACACTTTGAATGTTTGAATAATTGTTTTCTAACACTTCTGACTCATGAAATTCTCCAAAATGTACTTTGCTCGTGTGTTTTTAAACCTAAATAGCTTAATTCCAAGATGGTACCATTTTCAGATCTTTGTTTTTCTTGTCTGGCAAATCTAAAGAACTGGCTGTTGTAGCCAACTTTGATGTCAAGGGCTGTGCTGCAGCAAAATGAAAAGCCTAGACACCAGAGGACAGTCAAAACTATTTCAGCTGATCGCTACAAATTGCATTAACCGATTAAATATTGGCTTCAAATATCGTCTTTAACACAAAGCAGACAACTTGTTGACATTTTGGGTATGCACATGTAACAGGGTTTTATTTTTGCACTATGATAGATATGAAGTTTGTCAAAATTGGTTTATTTATTCTTCAAATGTATTTTGTTTAGTCAAAAAGTTATTTCTCCTGACATTTATTGGTATATAAGTTATGTTGTGCTGCTCTTGACAGTTGGTGGTTACCATAGCAACCAGTAGCAGACAACTTGTCCCCATTTTCTGTTGCAGGCTGTAACTGTTGTATAGGATCAGCTTTGTTTTTTCTTTACATGTATTATATTTTAACATATAGTTTTGCTCATCACATGATAAATTATAATTATTGACCTCGTTATTTTATTGGCTTTATTGTGTTGTTGTCTCTCTTTCTACTGAAGGTTTAACTCCGGTGCTCTTCACTGATCCCTCCCTTTCTCTTTAAAATCAATTTTAACTGTCCAAAATCACATTTTTGGATTGTTAAAACCAGCTAAGTTGAGAATCTAATCTACGAGCTAACAGGCCAACCTCAGGAAAATCCTGTCTTGTTGAAGCTCTGCCATTTTGAGAACTGAAGAGAGACATGTCATGTTAAGGGGCCTCCCCATAGATATCATATATAGAACACTAGATACCGCATGGCCCGCTCTCGCCTATTGGAGCTGACGAGATTTCAGGCAGCCATCTTGAAGGCGTCCACCGCTCCACTCAGCCTTATATATTTGGCTGGCACAATATGGTATCAGCGCATTTAATCAATCATAACACGCTGAATAGTAATGCTATTGTCACATATTTAAATTTTAGGCATACAGCTATTAAAACTGCATGTATAGGAACGTATAGTTTAGCATATTTAAATATTTTTTGGTGGAATACAATAGTGTACTGTACTTTAATATATGTTTAGCAAGACACAACCAAAGATGCAATTTATTCACACACACATATATATTCAGATACTGTAATAATACATATATATTCAGATAAGCATATATATAACTATATAATATATATATATATATATATATAATATATATATATATATATATATATATATATATATATATATATATATATATATATATATGTATATATATATATATATATATATATATATATATATATATATATATATATATATATACAGGTAGTCCCCGATTTACGAGCGAGATCCGTCACAACGAGGCGCTCGTAAACCGGAAATCTCGTAATTTGGAACGGCCGCCATTTCTCTCGTAAATCCGGAAATCCGCTCGTAAATTGGAACGGTTTTCGCTAGCGCGACTAAAAACACTCTATTTTCATCTAAAAACTACTTTTGAGTGCATAAAAATGATCGGAAACGTGTGTTTATATGCTTAACTAACTAACTGTAGTGAAAAAACACATGAAAACTCAGTATTTTTTTCGTTTTTTCCAAAAATTCGCAGCTCGTAAGTCTGGAACCTCGCAGATCAGAGCGCTCGTAAATCGGGGACTACCTGTATATATATATATATATATATATATATATATATATATATATATATATATATATATATATATATATATGTGTATATATATATATGTATATATATATGTATATATA
>JBBPBX010036074.1:0-10756 GCA_038048925.1 Garcialebias charrua | reverse complement strand
CAAATGGTGCTCTTCTGGATAATCAAGTTAAATATTATATTGCTTGAATTTAACATATACTGTATGAGGATGCCTTTAAATATTTTTACATTTTGAGAGTCTGTGACAAAGTTAGACTCAAAGCAGTCTGCTGGCTCCTAAGGTGAATAATGTTAACTTTTTTTTAAGTACCGGTATATGATTTTTTTTCTGGTCAGTGGCCTGAGATGACTTCTGCTACGACTTGGCATTACACTTTGGATAACATGCAAGAGATTTTGAAGAACTGGATAACACTGACATGTGACGGGTCATAAACCAAACCTTTGTTTTTGTTAATTATTAACCCTTTATACTGGAAAAAAATAAAGTCATAAAATTCATGTGTGCAGCTTTTAGACGGTTTAAAGGTTCAGTCTGCAGTTTCTGTAGAACAGCAGCACTTAGAAAAAATTTCAACAAGCAAAGCATTCTGATCCCTCCCCCTCAGAGCCATATATGGCTCTGCCCCCTTGTGGTCTGTTGAAATTTGAATTCAAGCTCTGTTTTTATTGGCTGATTCAAATTCAAGCTCGGTTTTTATTGGCTGGTTACAAACTTTGTTTTTATTGGCTGGAAAATGGCGGGTCACTTTTTCTTTTTAGAAATGCTTATTTACCACCTGGAGAAGCAAGGGGACAATATTTTTTTTTAGTTTTTTCAGAGATTACCTCTCTAACATCAATCTAGTGACAGAGTGAAGAAATATGTTAAAATATATATTGTTTGAAAAGTTACAGACTACATTACAATCTTACATACCCTAACACACACCTTCTGTTTTTTCTGAAGTCCTTTCAAAAGTCCAAACAAAAGGTTATTTTTTCACTGTTAGCTCACAGAAAGTGATAATTCAAGAACAAAATACAAATATATATAAATTAATCAAATTTAGCAAACAGTCAAATGATTTATTTTAGAGAATCCTTCAGATTTTGTAATAAAATAATCACTAGTTTGTATCTTAGGTCACTCATTAGGGACTGCCTGGAAAGGCAGCCACCTTTTATTATCCACCTGGCAAGGGTTTCTTAACTTTACATCTTGCTCCTCCTTCAACTTGAATGTGGCCCAAACCGCAACGTGTACCTCCACAAATTTTACATCAAAACGATTGGCTCGGCACCGTGATGTGTGCTATTACTTATTTAGACGTTTTGAGTTACCATCGTGACATATTTCGCAAACAAATATGCCATTTTTCTAATTCAAAACTTCTGATAGAAGTCTAAAATTTACTTCTTGATTTACCTCTTGGTCTGTAACCTTCATATATCTCCTCCTATATGTCACTCTGTGAGTGCAGCTACAGCGTGCGCTCTTATAATTACTTGTAGTTATTATATCCTTAGTGCAAACCGAACTAGGCAAATTGGCCTTCTCTTACCCCTCTCATGTAACCTGGAACATCTTGCAAAAAGATCTGAAGCTCTCAACCTTGACCTCTCTAAGGGCTTTTAAACAGCTGCTAAGTTCATGGCAAAAACCAACGCAGACGTGTTCCTGTTTTTAGTATTTTACATCGCATTAAAATGTAGCTGTTTTTGTTTCGTTTTTATATCATCACTTTTTCATTTTATATGCTTTTCATACGATTGTCTATTGTTGGCTGTACCTCATCTGTGTTGGTTAAAAACAGGTCTCTCTTGTAAATGAGTCATCATGGCTCAGTGAGACTAACCTGTATAAATAAATGTTGAATAAATTGAATTAGATCAAATGTCCGCCATGCGGCAATCCCCATCAAAGTTTCTCCATAAACTTTCTAGTTTTGCCTTCTTCTTTGGCTCGCCAAGTCTAAAGAAAAAAAATGTGACTTGTAGCGATATCGCTAACTTGGGACCAGAAAGTTGCAGGTTCAACTCCCTGCCATGCCCACATCTAGTGGTGTCCTTGAGCAAGATGCCTAATTCCTAATTGCTCCCTGGGTGCTTACTGTCAACCGCTCCACCTGGGTGTACCTCATCATGAATGATGGGTTAAATGCAGAGAACTAATATAGTCATTGTATAGAAACATACAATGACGGCAAGTCGGCAACACATAGCACTTTATTTTAAAAGTGCTTTAAATGTTGCACAATACAAATTTAAGAAACCTTTTAAATACCACACCATCAGAAAACTTTGCTGTTTGGGTTACCTCAGTAACAGTGCAACAAGTATCACCAGCAGCAAACCCCCCAGCACAACTGCCACATAACACGCCTGGTTACGTTTTACAAGAATAAAGGAAATGATCACAAACAGTAGCACACATGTTGACATCAAAACAACATTGCCTTCATGCAAGGGTGTCAAACTCGGATAGAAAAATGTTTTTAGACTTTGGAACAGTTTGCAGTTCTGGTCCGTCCTCGGTGTTTTGGTGCTGTGTAGCTTGTAGACCACGCTGCACCACGGATCATTTGTCAGGATGTCCGTAACTTTAAAAACCTCGTAGGTAGGAATGAGCGTCTGTCCCTTTTGGTTCTTGCTGGAGTAGTACGTGATGTCGGCACCAAAGCACGTGTAGATCTCAAAACAGGAGGCGTCGCCGCCGAACTTTGACGACTGCTTGCTTGAAACGGCCCAAGTCAACGCTCCAAAACGTACGTATGTGTTGTTGATGTTCCGGTCAAAGCGTTCCCACGTCGTGTGATACATGGTTCTGCACGATGTCTGGTTGTTCAGAACTCGGATGGCGTCCGTCAAATAGAAGTAGAAATAGTGAAACCTAAACAAGTCCGTGCTGTATTTGTGTTTTCCCGTTTTTAATGCTCTGCTGAAAGTTTGCCGGATGCTTCCAAAACGGGTGAACATGTACACGGCTTTGGAATGATCGTCCGTCAGGTGCTTGTGCACGGGCTTCTTTGCAATTGTTTCAACTAAACTCCAGGCAATGCTGAATCTCGTATTGACGTGCCACTCGAACACGCCAAACAGTTCGATCATGGAGACGCTTTCAGACCGACAGCCATCGTACATGTCATCGATGGACTCTGTAGCCAGATCCAGAGGCAGGACGTCAATATCCAGATCCTGCAGTGACAGATTAAACGCAGTGAACAAAATCAAGAACTGTAAAACCACAAACAATCCTGTGAATTCAAGCAGATATAAACATTTTATTCAAATGACTAAATCATTTTTCTACCCAGAGGTGGTGTTTGTTCTTTGGTTAATTTGAGAGAAGGAACAAGATCTCACCTCTGCAGGTCTATGAAGCCACCAGACTCTCAGAAATGGTTTACTATACAACAGGAGCGCCAACAACAGCAGCACACACAGAACTGCCCAGCTTCTCTGGATTCTGACTGACTGGAACCTAAGTGCCATTTCTGAACGAAGAATGTATCAGAATGAATCAGACTTTGAATATTATCATATTATGCACAGCTTACTCGGCTAAATAAGTGATCAGCATTAAATCTTGAAGGAGCAACACAACTCTTCTCAGCTTTCAAACCTTTTTTTAGCAACAAAGTAAAACAAATTTTCGACTTGCCTTTCTTCTGTGTGCAGCATGTTGTTCCCTTCAGAGAGGTGAAGAGCAGACAGTGTTTTGTTTGTTCTGCCTAACAGGAAGTACAGGTACAACTGCCCAGGTTACACTTCCTTAGATGTCTGCTCTGAGTTCTTATCTCATGTGATGTTTGCTCATTTTCATGTTCGATGAGCAGCAGCAGAACTGGTTCACTGAATAACTGCTTGCTTTGTTGCTGTTGTTTGCATGTTATTTACCGTACGGTTTTCGCCTGCTATGTGGTCACGTATTCTACTTTTCAATAAAACCATTGCTTTACTTTGCTTACAGACATCACTGTTTGCACTGCCAGAGGGAGGTTCCACCTGTTGAGCAACTGGGTAATCCTGTTTGGGAACAAACGGTAAAAAAACAAAGTTAGCTCATTCACTAACCCCAACCCTGTGGGACCAGTAAAGTTCTATCTCATCTTATTTGATCTTATTCAGGCGCAAGCATAGGAGGAGCGTTTGCAGTTGTGCGGTGGGTAAGAGGCATTACCCACCGCACAACTGCAAACGCTCCTGTCGTCCCCTTTTTGCCGCTGGTCACGGTTCCACTGAACCACTGAACACCGTCTGATGACGTACACTAGGGGGTAGCAGAGGGAGGGGTCTCTGGCTTGTTTTCCGGGTTCAGTTGTTGTTTTAACTGCACCTCCGACGGTCTTCGATGAGATTAAAACTTTTTTTTATGTTTGGGGTGATCTACACTGGAGAGTACAGCAGCCTGTCAGCAGCAACTGTAAAAATGCCACGTTTCTTACCGGAGTTTGGTTCCAATTCCTGGAGGCTGGATCCGGTGAGTTTAAAAAGTCCGAAAAAAGTCCCGTTGTGGTTGTGTAATCAGATAGCGAGGCTCTCCCGACTGTTTGCCGGATGCGTCGAGCCGCCAGAGATCAACATTTGGGACGTCTGCGGCTCGACGGCGACGCGCGCGTGCGTGTGCAGGCTGCCGTCGCGCCGCTTCGATCAGTTGAATCTCGCCGCTTCCTTGTTCCCCGTGACTCCACGCGTCTCCTCCATAGACTTTGAATGTAAACCGGTGTTATCCGGCCGCTTCGGCCGCCCGACGCCGGGGGCGGTGGGTAGGAGGCATAAGAGGCATCAGAGAGTGGTGCATGGGGTGGGACTTAAAAGAACTTAAGTGTAACAAAAACAAGTAGTTCTCAAAGTCTATTTCCATTTTCTTTAGCAAAACAAAGACATGGATTGACCAAAGGGGTTTCATTTCTGCTCTTTTAATATGTAGTGCCATCTGCTGGAAGCTATATAAAAACACATCCTTTGTCTACTTTTTTCAGAAATCTGACCTGTGACCTCAGTGACAGTCACTGACTGCATGTTTACAGTTGTGATGTGACTAATGAGGATGAAAGGAAAAAAATGGAATACTCGCAGGGCTAATTTTGATCCAGTCTGGATTGCATCAGAGCAAAACCTGGGAAAACCAACAAACAGTTTCATGGAGAACCAGCACGTATGGCTTTACACGTATTTGACAGATATGGTGTAAATGTGTCAATCAGAACAGTCTGCAGAAAGACTAAACAAAAGGATACTGTCAAGCCAAGAAAGTTCATGCTCAATAATCCAGGTACCAAATCCAATAATTCTCAGTCGGGTCATCTGGACAGTTTCTTTTAAAAACTTAAAATAAGACCTTTTTTAAAAGGTCTTTTAAAAAGAAACTGTCCAGAGGACCCGACTGAGAATTATTGGATACGTTCAAGCGTTTCTGCCTTTATTCCACGCTGAGTCAAGCTGTTCAGATTTTAAAACACAATCAGATGATGCGTCCGAAAACCAGTTATACAGCAGAAACTGCTTTACAACGCAAACTCTCGCAAACAGGTTCGATTCAGCGCTTTCTTTTTAGGGCATGATGAGTGGGATTATGCTTGAAATGTTTTATGCTTTGAGATACACACTCTGAAGCATTCCATACTCTTTTTTTTTAACCAAAAAAACCCACAACATCCGAAGGAAGACTTGCTCCAACAACCCCTGTAACTACGCTGAATGAGATCACTGGGGTACCATACCGTACCATTTTATTTATAGAGCACTTAAAACAGCGACAAGGCCAACCAAAGTGCTGTACAAACAAACAAACAACAGGCAACACATAGGCAACATACAAAATGAAGTAAAAAACAGAAGGTATAGACATAAAATCGTCACAGATAATAAATATAACGACCAAACACAGATCAGCTGGTGTTGAAACAACAGAATGGGTCTTTAAACGGGATTTGAAAACCGAGAGGGAGGGGGCCTGTCTGACGAGCAGAGGTAACTCGTTCCAGAGTCTTGGTCCTGCTACAGAGAAAGCCCTGTCACCTCTGTGTTTAAGAAGATTTCTTGGAACTGTTAGAAGTAACTGGTCCACTGACCTCAGAGAATGTGGTGGGACATACAGCTGTAACAAATCAGAGAGATAGGCGGGGGCGAGACTGTTCAGTGATTTGTAGACATACAGGAGAATTTATAACTGGATTTGAAGATGAACCGGTAGCCAGTGAAGGGAGGCCAAGACTGGTGTAATGTGCTCTCTTTTGCTTATACTGGTTAAAAATTGAGCTGCTGCGTTCTGGACCAGTTGTAGTCGTGCAATGGTGGTCTGACTGATACCAAACAGGAGTGAATTGCAGTAATCAAGCCTATGTGATAAATGCATGTACAGTATTACTGTCTCCAGGTCATTTTTGGATAATATGGGCTTCAGCTTAGTCAATCGCCTCAGCTGAAAAAAACAGGATTTAACGATCATGTTTATATATGACTGTTTAGTTTCATGGAAGGATCCATTATCACTCCCAGATTTGTGACTTTTTGTTTTTCTGACGGGGGTAGAGCAGAAAGGTCAATGCAGTGGTTCGTGGTCATGTCGTTGGGAGGGAACAACATGGCTTCAGATTTTTTTCATTGAAACTTAAGAAATTTAAAGCCATCCAGTCCCTGATGTCACCCAGGCAGTCGAGCAGAGGTTGAAGTGTCTTAGGGGGAAGTAAATTTGACAGTCATCGGCGTAGAAGTGGAAGGGTATGTTGTGGTTCCGGAAAATAGCACCAAGTGGCAGCAGGTATAAAGAGAATAGGAGAGGACCCAGGATGGACCCCTGCGGAACCTCAATCAATCAATCAATCAATCACCTTTATTTAACCAGGTAGAGCCCATTGAGATCGAGATCTCTTTTACAAGGGTGACCTGGTCAAGTGGTCAGCAGCACACGTCACATTGGCAATAGGCATTTGCACTTATCAAAAAGAAAATAAAGAAAACTACAATCACAGTAAACAGATGTTGACAGTTCAAAACCAACAGGATATGACAGATTTCTATATACATTATATACAAAAACAAGCAGACAAAAAAAACAACAATGACATGTATAATAAACCTCCCATTTAAGTGCTGCCACTGCAGAACTAAAATCTTTGATGGAAACACAAAAGGATCTGTCATAGAGGTAGGATCTGAACCAATTGAGGGCTGACCCTGTGATGCCCATCCACTGCTCCAACTTAGCAATGAGGATCTCATGGTATCAAAAGCAGATGTGAGGTCCAATAGGACAAGCAGCACAGAGTCACCAGTGTCTGTGGATAAGAAGATGTCATTAAAAACCTTCAGTAGGGCAGTCTCAGTGCTGTGGAGAGATTTGAAGCCAGACTCTGGCTCACAGCCAGGCTTTACCTTGTAAAGAAACAAGCAGAAAGTGCACATTTCCTGAATTAAAAGCATTTCAACATTTACAAAGCTTTACATCTGTTTCATCAGACTGCTTTCACCTACATTCTTTAAGAAAGTGTTTTCTTTTTGGACTCAAATCAAGTTATTTTGATTTTTTTCTTTTAATCGTGTCAATAAGCTGTTCATTGAGTAATTTGTATGTATCTTTACATGCTGCTGGAAGCACATTGAATTCATAGGAAATATTACCGATCTTCTTCTGTTCCAGGTGTCGCCACAGCGAGTCGTCCTCTTCCAATGAAATATCAATCACTGGTTCCTGGTGCACGTAGCAATTTCAAATTACTGGAGGTTGATGTGTGAACACCAGCAATGCAGTTCAACCATTTACTGTAAATCATGCTTTGTGGGCTATCAGGAAAACTAAAGTATCAATTTGTGTTTTGAGAACAAAACCATGATTACAACTAAACAAGTGCTGTTCCATGCTAGGAAACCAATGTTTGAGGCTCATGTACTTTACATGTACTTGGTAGTGTTTTTAATTAAAAACTACTGTATTTTGTCCTGTTCATGTACTTATCAGTGTAAGCAAAAAAAAAAAAAAACTTTTTTGTTTTTTCTCTCTTTTGTTTTCTATTGTTTATTGTTTGTTTGTTTATTGTTTAAGGAAATTCTACCACTGCTGTTCATTGTTCTTTAGTTTTAGCAGGTCGCTTTCGTAAATGAGCCCATGAGGTTCAAAAGATTTACCTGACTAAATAAAGGTTGAATGAATGAATGTCGGTACCACCTACTGAAGGAATTGTGCAATAAAATGCTTTTTTGTTGCCATTAATGTTTAACCTCCTGCTCAACCTCACCTGGTTTAATGTACATATGCTTTAAAAAATAAACTGAAAATGTCTTAAAACCACCTTACATCACTTCCAAAACAATACAAAAAATGCATTAGTAATCAGCAGTTTGGGAAAAAGAAAAGTAGTCCAAAACGTAACTTAAACCTAATTTGTTGTTTTAATTTATTTTATTTTATTTATACAGGTACCTGTAGTCTCATTGAGCCACGAGAACTCATTTTCAAGAGGGACCTGTTTAGGAAGCAGATGGTGGAGGTTGGGGCCTTGCTCAGGGGCCCAGGGTGGGGTGAATGAGGGTGGAGGCAGGTGTGGGTGTTTCACCCTTTTCCACCCACATTTTTTATGTTTGTACCGGGCTTGAACTGGCGATCTTCTGATCACAGGCCCACCTTCTCTAACCTCTGCACCACCACTCCCCCTTATGGGTTCATTTGGTGATATGTAACTATCTGATGCTGCTGTATTCGTTCCTACCCATCTACTCACTACAGACTCATGGTCGGGCTGCTGTTTAATACACTGTTTTATTTTACATTATTAGTGTTTAGTGTATATCTTAGAATCTTAGCTATACACTAAATATTTAACTTGCAAGTTACAAAAGGATCTAAGCCTTAGATCCTTATATAGGCCTACCGTTTCTTTTTATACTTAATATTTTTTCTATTTTTGGGTGTCAATAGGACCATGAGTACACAATTTTGCTCCACCTCATGTACCACATGTGATGCGAATGACAATAAAGATACTTGAACTTGTTTCTAAAAGTAGTACACACTAGTCTTTGTATTATTAATAGAAATGGTGAAATTGCTGCTAAAAAAATCATTAAAGTTTGGAGAGAGGCATGCTTACCTTTGTGCTGCTTCATTCCTTATTACACATTTTGGTCCGTTTATGACTATAAGTACCGATTATTGCAAGTTTGTAAAAGGAATTAGCATTAATTCTATTTTTTTCTTCTAATGATCAAAAGGGTATCTCCGTAAAGTAAAAAGTCACACAGATTTTGTCTCTATGGAGCCACACTATTGTATGCTGTGCCAAATGAGGTTGTTAACTCAGGTGTCTGGGCGCAGCTGAGGCTGAGTGGTTAGAGCGGTCATCCTCCAATGGGAGAGTTGGGGGTTTGATTCCACTAGCCGTCACATGCTGAAGTGTCCCTGGGCAAGACACTGAACCTCTCATTACCTCCAACGTGTGTCCCATCAGTGAATGAATGTGATCTAAATCACTTATTATTCGTTGTACAGATCTATAGTGTTGTATGAATGGGTAAATGAGGACACAGATTATAGTGTAAAGTAATTTATCTTGATAAGATAGAAAGGCACTTTGTAAGTACAGTCCATTGAAATTGCATGAAGAGGCACTGCAGATTGTAGTCTACATTTTTCCAGTACACACACACCTCTGAATCATTGACATCACCTTGTACAAGATGCAAAACTGCCTCCCTTGTAACAGAGATCACTGATCTCAGTGAACATTGCCTGGTTAAATAAAGGTAAATAAATAAATTAAAACTGTAAAGCTCACATGACTACTGTTGCACTTTTGTACTATTAAATGTGCTGGCCTTTACTTTTTTCAAGAATGAAAACCTAGATTATTATTATTTATTTTTATCTTCTGTGGAATGAGAAACCCAGCAATCATTTTTCTACAGAGCAAGCTAGATTTAAATGGACTGCAGCACCTTTCTATCTGCTCAAGATACTCAAAGTGCTTCACACAGCACTAGATCTATACAAAGCTAATTGAACAAACAATTCTAGAGACTAATCAGTGTTTTTTTAATCACATTCATACACAGATGGGACACACATCAGAGGCAATGAGAGGTTCAGTGTCTTGCCCAGGGACACTTCAACATGTGACTGCTGGTGGAATCGAACCCCCAACTCTCCCATGGGATGATGACTGCTCTAACTTCTCCGCCACAGCTGCCCAAATTTAATAAAAAAATTAGATTTGTTTAAACACGACTGGATAATTTTGCTGCCCTTTTTGTCAAGAGCTAATTTACCTTTCTTCCAGCACAAGTTCAGGTTACGTTTGTGGATGAAGATGTGGATTATATTTGATGGCAACATTCCTCTAAAGACTATGTTGAGTAGGTCTAGATTAAAAACAAAAGCATTTCTAAACAGATTTGAGTTTGGCACAAAGTGTAGAGCAAGGCTATTCAACTGGTGGCTCACGGGCCACTTCTGGCCCGCGCGTGACATCAGTCCGGCCCATCAATGAGATCACCAAAAAAATAAAAAATCAACTACTCCCATCTTTTCTAGAAATGGAAGTTTGAAGCTGAATCGCCATCTTTCCCCCTATAATTCCACCTTTTATTTGTGATATTTAAGTACATGTTTGAATCGTACAACATACACTTGCATCAGATTTGCAGTCCTCAATCTTTGTAACATTAAGCTTTACATACTGATAAGGCATTGTGTTTGCTGTATACAATTGTTGTACCACATTTGATTTATTGTGTTGGTGTCTGGGGTACAGCATGTAAAACTGTAACCAAGTCTATTTTTATTTAACAAAAAAAGAGTTATAAGAGTTATCTCAAAAAAGCATTATTGTCATCCTTCAAGTATTTTGTTTTATCAACTGAAAATTCTTATGTTTTATGATTTGGTGGATTACAATATTCTATTACTTATGTACAAG
>JBBPBX010036073.1:11836-31690 GCA_038048925.1 Garcialebias charrua | reverse complement strand
GTGAAAGCAGCTGAGAGATCGTGGGCACCTCCTTGCCCTCACTGCAGGACTTACACAGCAAACGCCTCACTCGGAAAGCCCACCGCATGGCAGGTGATCCCACACACCCACTACACAGCTGCTTCAGACTGCTGCCATCAGGAAGGAGACTGAGGAGCCTCCAGGCTCGAACCAGCAGACTGAGAGACAGCTCTGTTCATCAGGCAGTCAGGATGCTAAACACTCTGCCTGCTCTGCCCCCCCTCCCATTTGAACTGCCTTAACACTAAAACTTTCTCACACATTACCACAAAACACAAAGATTTTAACACTGGACTCTGTGTCATCAAACGGGTTATTCACTAAACTCTCGGTCATGTGCTCATACAGTTTGCACTACTTCTCATACTTGCACTAATGTTTGTATTACATCACTGCCTATAATCATAATACTGTTTACATTCTCTGTTTACATTTATTAATACTGTTTACTTTTTTACTACTGCTTACATGTAATTACTACTGTTTACATTTACACTACTCTAATATCTACACCACTGCTGATACATATACAGTGTGCTCTGAACGGTCTTACTTAGGGATGCCCAATGTGCCTTACTGCATATGCCACTTTTTGCCTCTATAACAACATCAACTACTACCTCATACATATACTGTGTACATTAACTCATACGCTGCTTTGCCACTTGGCAAATGTCAATGCTAGAAACCTTTAGTTTATTTTAGTTATACTTTTTATACTCTTTTTTTATACTAGTATGCAAAAACTCAGGACAGTACAGTATTATGTTAATGTTTTAGTTTTAGAGTTGGTGTAAATTTTCATACTCTTATACCACTATGCAAAAAACTCAGGACAGTGTTAGTTTTACTATTTTATGCTTATGTCTATTATTATATGTTTCAGTGTTTCAATGTTTAGATGTTTACTGTTGCACCGAGGGACTGAGAGAAACGCAATTTCGGTCCTGTGTATGTCCTGTACAGTACATATTGCAGATCTGACAATAAAGTTGACTTTGACTTTGACTTTGATCTGGCGTTAAACAATGCTGCACGTACTGGAACGCTGCCAGTTACGTCACTCTCAGCTCGAGCGAGCGGGCGGAGGTGTTGTTTAACGCTGCCTCGCTCCACTGTTTTCCTCACCGGGGGGCAAGATGGATACTGGTCGCTGGCGACATGATTGATGGCAACAAGGCTTCTGTGGCGACGAGCGAAGGAACGGCGGACATCAAAGACGCTGAATTCAGGAGGTAAGTCAGCAGTCGGCGTGTTGTGAGACGACAGATACTTTTTAAATCTCACCAGGACGCCTGCCCTCGTTCCGCGTCTCCTGCGCCGCTTGTTGCGTGGCAGCGTGGTCGCGTTGCGTTGTAGGTAGGCTGGGATCGAAGCCAGGAACGGTGGTGGTGGAGGAGGCTTGAAATGTCCATATTTGCCAGTAGCCGGTGTGTTGATCAGCGAGTCTCGGAGACTTAGAAGAGTTGAGCGATCATAGACCAGGAGCGAGGATGCATCGTCGATGAAAAGAAGGCAGAACACGAACAACAGTAAAAAGTTCAGGAGACGAGTTAGACAGCAGCCCGTGACAATAGGCGCCATCTTGGAACAAACTAAATGCTAGGGCGCCACCCCTCTAGAACTTCTGGATCATTTTACATAGAAGATTTTAGTTTTTTTTTTTTATAAAAATGAAATATTAAAATAAAAATATTTCGAAATATATGCATATTTGTTTTTAGTTGTGTAGGATAAATATTTTATGAGTAATGATGAGTTATATTGTTTGTTTCAAAAAACGTTTTCTGATTGATGACGTATTTCCGGTTTGGGGGCGCTCTTATCTTATCCATTGACTCTCATTATAACTAGCGCATGCGCAGTTATGCCACGACGTTACAAAACTATGGGTCTCTTCAGGGCGCAGTTTTCTACGCCCTGAAGAGTGTAACGCGAGCTCTCTGCCGACCGCCGTGCTTCCGGTGTCCTTTATTTATTTATTTATTTTATTTTTAGAAATAGCCCCCCCTGGTGGAATTGTCACGGGCCACCACTGAATGCTTGTATTATAGTTTCATGTTTAACACAAAAACATACAGTACTTTATAACAATTTGCCTAGTACTGATTGATTCCTTTGTTGCAGCCCTGACTGACAGAGAGCTTTCCTCCATTAAATCTCTGAAAGTATTCTGTGGTGTTTTGCAGTATTTTATCAGTGGCAGAACCATCTGAGAGGTGGTGGGGGCCTTCACTGATCAGACTTTATTGTCCAGGACAACCCACAGTTGCTTGATTGGATTGAGACACGGGGAATTTGGAAACTAATTCAACTTGTTGTGTTTCTCAAATGACTTTTGAACCATGTTGGCAGTGTGACAGGGTGCATTATCCTGCTGAAAGAGACCACCAACATCAGCAGATACTGTTTTCGTGGAGGGGTGTACTTGGTCAGCAACGATGCTTAGATGTTTTGCATAAATGTCAGGTTCTACTTGACTCTCTCCCGGTTCACAGTTTATTTTATTTAAAAATTTTAAACACATTTGTTTGCAACATTATTGTTCTGCAGACTGGAAATGACCCAGCCCTCCTGCCATCACACTGTTCATTTTTAAAATCACTTAAATGTTAATGCTTGACTTTGTTTCTGCTTTGAACACATTACCTTCAAGGACAAAATGTTCCTTTATTGGATAATATATGACACCCACAACTAAGGAGATAATTAATGCTTAACTTTAGCTGTCAGAAGTTTTATTGTCATAACGGATTTTATTACAATAAATATTAATACAATAAATATTACAGAGCATGGCATGTTTAAATCCACCAATAGCTCTCTGTAGGGGTTAGTGTTTTTGAACAAAACCTTTGTGAAACACTCAGTGAATTTCATTTTGTCCCTCAGATTTACTGTTTTACCTGTGACTGACTTAAAAGTCTACTTCTTGAATCTTCATATGTCATTATTTATTTTCAGTAGCAGCTGGGAACTCATATTATACAGTCAATCCAACGAAATTAAATCAGGTCATCTGGACGGTAAATTTTTTTTGTTGAGGCGTTGCGTTCTTCATCTAAAGGACTTCGTCAGTCCGAGGAGCCACAACAAACTCAGTCCCACAAGCAGCACACTCACATGGTGGGTCAACAAGTTTGCTTGTGAAAAGGGGAGAAGGCAGGTCTTAGAAACCATCTTATCACCATCAAACTGGTTGGCCCACTATGTGAGTGTGCTGCTTGTGGGACTGAGTTTGTTGTGGCTCCTCGGACTGATGAAGTCCTTTGGATGAAGAACGAAACGTCTCAACAAAAAAAAAAAGAAACCATTCAGAGGACCTGACTTAACTTTGTTGAATTTTTTACCTGGATTGTTGAGCATAAATTCTGATATACAATCAATACAATTAAATTAGACAAAAAAAAAAAGACCATGTCAAACTTTACAAAATGTTGAATTTTCCTCTCAAACAGTTCTCGAAAAGGAGTATACACTTTGGATGTTAAAATTTTGAAATTTATAGACCAAACATTGTGTGGTTTTGAGTTGGAACAGAAATATGACTTGATACTCCTCTAACAACATCATACTCTGATGTTAAACCATTCTTGGTGACTTGATGTATATTACAGCTAAAATTTTGAGAAGACAACATTTCTGGTGGACCTGGAGGCAACAGTAGGTCTACTAGTATAATATCTTGAAGAGCTGCAACAACAAAAAATACTTTGTTAAAATTATGCTTATATCATACTTTGAATACAATAATGAAAAATAATTTAATTGTATAATTATAACCATTTTTTCTATAGAGCGTCATGCATGGCTAACACAAAACATTTGACATCCAGAAATCAAAGTTGGTCCACTTTGAGACTCACAAGGCCTATGTCTTAATTTTTTTTCTTCATCAGCCCAGATAGTGACTGAATTAACAACAAAGTACACATAAATAACTGTGCAATCTGATTAACAGGCTACAGGTAAATTAGATGTAATCAGATTGGGATTACAGAGATTCTCATTTAAATAAAAATCCCCTGCAGGTAGTTAAAGCTTTGCAAATGTGAAGAAAGACTACACTGCAGAAGGCCCGGTGACTCATAGTATAGCTACATTGTGATGTGATAACCTACCTCACTCAATAATTTGATCCCTATGCTTACTAAGTTATAAGAATATGTTTATTGTATTTGCACAGTTACCAGCATCATCAGCAGGTGTGCTAATTGAGTAATGTTTAAATGTTGTAAATGGTACCTTTTGATACACTGTGTGAAGTCAGAGCTTTTGCTCATATAGTAAATGCCGGTTGATTGGCCTTAGAAGAAAAATAATTATGTTAAGTACATAAATGGCATGATTCTTTGTAGAGACTCGTGTTTCAGTGTGTGTACCAAATTTTTTGGGACTATAAGGCACTTAAAATCCTTTAATTTTCTCAAAAATCAACAGCGAGCCTTATAATCCCGTGCACCTTTTATTTTAATTCTGGTTGTGCTGACCTCAGACTGATTTTATGTTGAGAGTTATTGCAAATGAGTTGAATAAAATTTGACTTATCTGACTGTTTCGTTTCGCTTAATGCGCCTTATAGTTAGAAAACTGCAGTATGCTGTTATTTGCGAGCTCGTGTTTGAATCAATCTGACATGGCCACAGGGTTGCAGAGGTGCTTGATTCTACAGCAGAAGGGAGCGGATCTGTTTGCTTTTTCTGGTTTCTTCTTGGAAGTTTTACCAAAACTATTTTCATGGGGACGTCGATGCAAAATCCTTATAAATCAAGTATGAAAAGTATTTTTGATCCAAACGTATATAAGCAAAGACTAGCGACAGGCCTCCAACCTCACTGTTTGTGTTCCAGATCTCCAAGTGATCCTCAGCTTTGACATAACCTTTCCCTGGCTGCATTCATAATGCATTAAGGCATTATGCAATGACCATGAGTCCAGAACGGATGACAATAGTGTGGCTGCTGTCAAAGCACCAGGACACCAATTACTCCATACGGCCATGGGCCACTCCTAACGCCTTTCTCTGACTTTCACCTTCTCATGTGTTGATGTGGAGCAGAAAACGAGCAAAAGCAAAAACGCGAAAGTCCAAAATGAAAGTCAACAGTGACCAAGAAAAGTAGAGGTTGGTTGGATGATTTTAATGAGGAAAGGAGGATGTGAAATGAGAGAAAGTGTAAGAAAAAGCAAAAAGAGGCAGCGCTGAGGGAAGATCATAGAATCAGGGTTAGCTTTTATTATGAAAGATGTCCAGAGTTCACACTATCTGTCAAGATTGTTTACCATGCTTGTGCAAATTGGTAAGAAATGTATACTAGTAAATAAATACTCGTGCTGAGCTTTAGGGTTGATTAAATCCTTTCTCAAGCAGATATTTCACATCAATCACAATTATTCCTTAGTTTAATTGTCCTTGTGTAAATTATTCTCATTCAAGCGACTGAAACCACATGGATACCCAATAGTAATGCTCCTTCATGTGTTTTATTGAGTTTTTGGTTAGTATTGAGTTTAGTATCCATCTTACTTGGATTTCTGTGGACATAAAGGAAAAAGTGGCTCATTTAGTGGAGACACAAGGGAATGCAGGGAAATATTATAACACCAGGCTGCATGTTTTCTTTCTATGCAAGCATCACTTGTTTATTAAAAAATAATAGCTGGAAAGTGGAGTAAAATGAAAAAAACAAATCTAATTTTTTCTAAATTTTATTAAATTGTCAACTTATGAAATTAAGAAAATGATTACAGTATGTACTTGAATTAGAAAGCCATCTTTTTAGATAATTGTCATCATATGTTATCTAGAGTTTTCTGCTTTTATATATATTTTGTTTCTGTATCCTTCCCACCATGAATTGTAAAAAATAATATATTCTGTCTTATATATTAACACCTACAAATGTGTTGTTTTATACAATGAATCTGAATGACATACACGCACATCCAGAAAACTGTAATGCATAGAAATAAAATTTTAAACATAATTTAAGATGTTTCCATCAGGATCACTATATAGTTTTTGGCATTATGTACCATAGCTTACTTTAAAACATAAATATTTAACATTTATGGGTCCATACCAATAAAGATGGTGACTACTGAACAATGAGTCAATGACAAGCTAGATGCGCCACCTTCTCCACATTTAACCAAGTTTAACCCAGTTTAGTATTTTTGATTTGTTTACACTGCAGTAATGTTTTCCAGATGACCTCAGTTTAGTTTATAGGGTCAGACGTCCAGAAGATGCCAGGGTTTATGTATCTAAAACCATCACTTAAAAATCCAAAGATCACATTTTTGGTGCTATTTTCTGTCTTTCAGATCATCTTTATATTTCTTAAGTTATTGTGAGTTTCTCTGCTGATGGACAAGAAAACATTGTATTCTATTCTTTTATGCACTGTAGTTAAAATGTCCAACTCTTTTTGAATTTTACTTCATTAAATGCTGCTCTCACATACATTTTTGTCAACAATATTAATGTGAACCCCTTTCACATTTTCACCTCTGACTGAAAATACTCATCTTTTTGGCATCCAGTTGTTATCGATTGTTGCATTTGCCTTGACTAGTGAATTGCAACACATTTATTCTTTCTTTGGTGAACTGAACTGTGATATTTATCTAAATTGAAACTGTATATACATGAAAAACAAACATTTATTTAAAATATTTCACATATGTTATCTAAAGTATTGTTAGATGATACAAAGTAGTTCATGTTTGATGCACTTTACAAGTTATAACTTTATATTTTTATTTATACATTTAGGTTTAGTTTAATGAGGCATGCTTTGCACCTTTTTTGACAATTTGAGGAGGTTGATTTCTTCTGCTTTGAGCTGCAGTTTTAAAGCACTAACTGATTGGGACATACTGTACTCAAACATAAATAGTCCAAAAAGATTAAATAAAATATATATGATTCCTTGAAGTAATGCATATCTCATATACTACTTTTATTTTTTTTATTTGTTTCCTCAAACACTATTTTTAATATGTCCTTTTCAAACCTTTTAAATTGGAATTATACAAAGCTTTTGTGAGTAAGCTGTATTTATGGAGCAAACAGACTAAAGTATTATACCCATTTCTTAAAATTTTGAATACTTACCTGTCATAAAATTACAGCCTTTGTGTTCAAACACTTATTACCGTCAATCGAGGGACCGTACAGTAACTGTAATGAAATAAAATACTCAACCTCAAAGTTCATGCTCAATAATACAGATGGAAAATCCAACAAAGTTCAGTCAGGTCATTTGGATGGTTTCTTTTTTGTTGAAATGTTTTGTACTTCTGATGAAGTCCTTTGGATGAAAGATGAAGGACTTCTGATGAAGTCCTTTGGATGAAGGATGAAATACTTCTGATGAAGTCTTTTGGATGAAAGATGAAGGACTTCTGATGAAGTCTTGGATGAAGGATGAAATACTTCTGATGAAGTCATTTTAATGAAAGATGAAGGACTTCTGATGAAGTCCTTCGGATGAAGGATGAAATACTTCTGATGCAGTCCTTTTAATGAAAGATGAAGGACTTCTGATGAAGTCCTTCGGATGAAGGATGAAATACTTCTGATGAAGTCCTTTGGATGAAAGATGAAGGACTTCTGATGAAGTCCTTCGGATGAAGGATGAAATACTTCTGATGCAGTCCTTTTAATGAAAGATGAAGGACTTCTGATGAAGTCCTTTGGATGAAGGATGAAATACTTCTGATGAAGTCATTTTAATGAAAGATGAAGGACTTCTCATGAAGTCCTTCGGATGAAGGATGAAATTCTTCTGATGCAGTCCTTTTAATGAAAGATGAAGGACTTCTGATGAAGTCCTTTGGATGAAGGATGAAATACTTCTGATAAAGTCTTTTGGATGAAAGATGAAGGACTTCTGATGAAGTCTTGGATTAAGGATGAAATACTTCTGATGAAGTCATTTTAATGAAGATGAAGGACTTCTGATGAAGTCTTGGATGAAGGATGAAATACTTCTGATGAAGTCATTTTAATGAAAGATGAAGGACTTCTGATGAAGTCCTTTGGATGAAGGATGAAATACTTCTGATGCAGTGCTTTTAATGAAAGATGAAGGACTTCTGATGAAGTCCTTTGGATGAAGGATGAAATACTTCTGATGCAGTGCTTTTAATGAAAGATGAAGGACTTCTGATGAAGTCCTTTGGATGAAGGATGAAATTCTTCTGATGAAGTCATTTTAATGAAAGATGAAGGACTTCTGATGAAGTCCTTTGGATGAAGGATGAAATACTTCTGATGCAGTGCTTTTAATGAAAGATGAAGGACTTCTGATGAAGTCCTTTGGATGAAGGATGAAATACTTCTGATACAGTGCTTTTAATGAAAGATGAAGGACTTCTGATGAAGTCCTTTGGATGAAGGACAAAATGTCTCTACAAAAAAAGAAACCATCCAGACGACCTGACTGAACTTTGTTGGATTTTCTACCTGGATTATTGTCCATGAACTTTGATGTTTTGAACCACTTTGGCTATAGCTGCCTCAGAGGAGTTGACAGGGGAGAGGGTGGGCCCCAGAAACTATCTTATCACCAGCAAACTGGTCAGTCCACTCTGTGCCTGTGCTGCTTTTATAACTCAGATTGTTTGTGGCTCCTCGGACTGATGAAGTCCTTTGGATGAAGGATGAAAGGTCTCAACACTAAAAGAAACTGCCCAGATGACCTGACTGAACTTTATCAGAAAATACTCAACCCTTTCTTTGCACTGTATTTTGTAGACTGAAGGACGAGGATTGAAAATTATACCTTGTTGTCACCGTTATGATTTTTGTTGTTGTTGTTGTCTCTTTCAGGTTCAAGAGTGGTTATGTCTGAACTGTCAGATGCAGAGAGCGCTGGGAATGGACATGACGACTCCACGCTCCAAGAGTCAGCAACAAATCCATTCTCCTTCTCATTCGCCCAATCCTGAAGTTAAACCTGACCCTTCACATCCGCCCGCCCCTACTACACAAGCCCCTCCTCAAACGCAACCCCCAGCACAGTCCCATCCTGCATCTGGTCCTACCAAACACACGGGTCCAACTGGCCCCAGTCAGCAGCAACGAAAACTGCCTCCAGGGGCCGTCCCTCTCCCTGGTATGGCCAAGGCCCCGTCGCAGCCGGATCTATCTCGAGGCTCTCCCGCCCACCAAGCTCAGCAAACACGTCAGGACCAGACCCGCAGTGCAGGGAGTTCCCCTTCCCGACAACCCCCACCCCCAGAACAGACCTTTGGAAAGTTGTTTGGCTTTGGTGCTTCTCTACTTAACCAAGCCACCACTCTTATATCTGAGACCACTCAACCCCAGCAGCAGTCTCCAAAACAGTCTCCTAAACCCGGGGGGCCACCTGGTCCAGGACCCGGAGCTGGTAAACCTTCTGGGCCACCCCCTGCACAACAAGGGCCTCAAGCTCCTGCACAGCAGCAACAGCAGCATGCAGCCCCAGACTCCTCTAAGCCTAAAGCCTGTTGTCCCCTCTGTAAAACAGCCCTCAACGTTGGCAACACGTCAGAGGAACCCAACTACAACATGTGCACGCAGTGCCACTCCAAAGTGTGCAACATGTGTGGATTCAATCCCACCCCACACCTAGTTGAGGTAGGACTCTTGAGTTGATCTGTTTGGCTTTACTGTAACGAGGTAATAGCTGCTCAGAAACTGTTCTGCACATTCATAATTAAGTAAAATTAACAGATTTATCTACACTTTTTTTGTTGTTTAAAATGTCGTCTCTTGTCCAGCAGGGTTATTTTTAAGTCAGTTCATTATTGTCAAGGTGAACAGCTGTTAATTACAGATAATTACTGTGACTGCAATTAGTGTGTTGGCTTTAGTTGCTCTCAAAGGGTCAAAGGTGACCGCTTTGTTTTATATCAGTGTGCTTTGTTTATTTTTTATTAAAATGTTCCATTATTGCTCATTTTCAGCAGTGGTGGAGAAAGTACTCAAACACTGTACTTAAGTAAAAGTACAAATAAACAGTCAAAAATGTACTCTAGTAAAAGTAGAAGTACCATATTAATGTTTTACTTAAGTAAAAGTAAATAAGTACTTGCTTTTAAAAACATTTAAAGTATTAAAGTAAAAGTACTTGCTGAATGTATTAACTAATGTAATGGTCTACAATATCATTAAGTGTGCCTATACTGTATGTATATTTTCTTTAATACTTTAATAGTGTTGAGCCATTTTAAAGAACAATGCTGCAGATAATGCATGTTTTTACTGTGTTTACTCTGTGACACAGTTCACACTTGGACTTGTGATTCTGTGCATCAGAATTTCAGGGATGACATGCAGAGTTAAATGTCATTAAACAAAATAAGAAATAGGAATGATTACCTTTGAAAGTTTTGTTCAACACAAAGCAAAACTAATGTGTCATTTTAACTGTAGTAAACACATTAAAGTAAAAGTTGTCTGACAGAAAAAGGAGCATTAGACCTGACAAAGGAACAGGCTCTGATCCTTTCAACTCCAGTTTGTTAGGCTCTAGTTAAAATATTGTCTAGTCAACCTTGTAATGGGTCAAAAGTGAACAATTTTAACTTCCTGACACAAAACTGGGACCTGAGTGTCGAGACTTTTGGAGAAATCTCTTGTCTCCTAACATCATGAACTGACACATTTTAATATTGCAGAAATAATTTATTGTCCAAGTTCAGAAGAAGTTGGTTTTCAAAGTTTTTTGAGTCCAATCTGGCTCTTTTGGGAGAGATAATCTGTCCTGCTGTACTAAACAGACTTTCAATAATATTTCAATAACATTTCAATAGTCTTTCAATAATATTTAAATAGTTTTTCAATAAGTGCATGGGTGATGTGTATCTTCTAGCTGAATCTCTGTGGTGGAATCCATTGTGGGTGTGTTAGCGGTGCTGTGGGTGCTCCCAGCTCAATGACGTATATACTAGAATATACATCATTGGTCCAGCTCTTCTTGAAGGCAGGTCTAATGTTACCTGTCCACTTTGCAGTGATTCATTGGACCAACTCCCATTTCGACATTTGTTACTTTCAAACTAACGAACAAAACAAAAAAAACTGCAACGTGAATGTAACTTGTAACTCAACACATTGTAGAAATGTAGTGTAGTAGAAAGTACAGATACTTCATGTAAAATGTAGTGGAGTAAAAGTAAAAGTACCCACATTTAATTCTACTTAAGTAAAGTACAGATACATGTAAAATGTACTTAAGTACAGTGACAAAGTATATGTTCTTAGTTACATCCCACCACTGATTTTCAGTCTTTCTCACAATTACGGTTCTTCATCACAAATAATACTTTTTAAATGTTTCATGCAAAGAACATTTCTGCAGAAGAGCGACTTGTTTATTACTATTTTTGGTCGTGTGCGCTTCATAGTGTATGTTTACATGATGCTATTGAACTCTGCCTCCCAGTTTCTTCACTGTGTTTCTCAGTCAGCACCTGCTTGGCTCGGCTCTGTCAGTGTCTTTCATGTTTTAACCCGAGTGAAGTCCACTCACACTGTGACTCACCTCATCAGTGACTGTACTCTGCAGTGGCACAGAAATGTATGATCAGTTTAGTACCAGGAACTGCCTTATAAAGTTCAACTGACTGGATTATTTTAGTATTTACTGTATTAGTCCCATCCAGGGGTCATGTGTGGGTATATTTATTTTCTCTGAAGTCCCGCCTCGTCTTGCTTCATGGTGTGAGTCTATGGGAACAACAGCAGTAGGATTTTGCAGGAGTTTCCAGAGCCGAGCAATAACAGAGTTTAATTATGCAAATCAAGTCCAATTGAATGATAGCAGTAATAACAGGCTTTCTGCAGAGCTTGGGCTTTTTATGGGAGAGTCTTGTCTTTCCAAGCATCTAGTTGTCACAGCCACTCGTGCACACCATTCATAGATTGCCATGGAAACAGGGATAATTTGTTTGTCAGCCATCCCCTTTCGTGTTTGGCTGCCGACATGCTGAAAAGTCTCCAAAAACTTTCAGACTGCTGTTGTTCTGTTTTCATGACAGATGCAGTTCCTGGGTGTGTTTTGGTTCTGCTCTGCATCCATTCTTGCAAGTCACTTTAACAAAAGCTGCATTCTATCCAAACCTCTAAATAGCTTTTGTTATTTTGTGTGAGCTGGCTGACTGGTCACTAAAGAAAGGGCGATAAACTTTAAAACACAATGCAGGGATTCTGTGCTTTGAAGCTCGTTGTTCAGTGAAATTTCCACAGTTTATTTGGCACAATCGTCACCCTCAGTCTCTCCCTTTCTTCCCTATGTGCCATGTTTCTCTGAATATGCTTTGTGTTTGTATTTTCTCCTTCTTTCTGAGCTGACTGTAATTAGTATTTGAACCATACTGCTTCCGTTTGGTCAAAATAACCCAGTTTTAAACCCGAGGTCTTGTAGTTCATTCTGACCTAAAGGCAGCACGAGGGTTAATGCGGGTATGGTGGCACAGCTGTCAGAGCAAAAAAAGCACCGACATTACGTCACGTCACACTGGCTGAAAAGATTGGCAGGTAGAGGAGAACGCTCAGGAGTTTGGAGCACTTTATTTATTATAGGTTTTCTTCTGCTCATCTGTTAAAAACAGTGTTTCAAAAGGGGAGAAAAATCTATTTGATAGCTCGTTTAAATTTTCAAAACGCAACACATATTTTTAGTGTGCTTATGCTAAAAGACCACTGGGACCAATCTTATTTAGCCTATATGTTAATGATTTACCAAATGTTTGCAAAACTGTAAAAATGCAATTATATGCAGATGATACTGTTTTGTATGTTCATGGAAAAACAAAAAAAATGAAGCTGCTGCTGTGCTTTCTAGTGCCATGATGCCGGTGTCTCACTGGCTCCAGGACTCTTGTCTACATCTCAACATAAAAAAAAACTGTCTGTATGTTTTTCTCTCGGCTGCCAGCAGATAACGAGCAACCATCTGTGTTGGTCAATGGCGAGCCATTAGATGCGGTTGAACAATTTAAATACATTGGAGTCATTTTTGATTCCAATCTAAATGTCGAGCAACATGTAAAGAGAATTTCACTTATAACTAAACTTAATCTGGCAAATGTCAAACATATAAGACCTTCACTGACAACAGAATCAGCAAAGGCTTACAGGTAGTCCCCGACTTACGAGCGAGTTCCGTTCCTGCGAGGTGCTCGTAACACGAAAATTCGTAAGTTGGAACACGAAGCACGTGTTCTCGTAAGTCCGGATTTTCGCTCGTAAGTTGGAACATTTATGCTAGCGCTACTACGAACACTCGTTTTTCATCAAAAACGTTCATATTAGTTCATAAACATGGTCGGAAACGTGTTTCCAAACGGTTAGCTAACACACTTTCATCTAAAAACACAAAAAAGTGCTGTATTTTTTACAAATTTACTTCTCTTTCGCCAGCTCGTAAGTCCGGGACCTCGTATGTAAGAGCACTCGTAAGTCGGGGACTACCTGTACATGCATGATCTTCAGCCATATAGCCTATTGTTATACCACATGGTCTCACACTTCAGAGGTCATCATGAAGCCCCTAAAGTCTCTTTTTAAAGAAAACACTGACATTTTTTGACAAAAAGCGTTTATAGTATCATTATTGTAACATCATAAATAAGTACAACATTTTGGATTTTCATAGCTATCAGATTTTTATGGATGCTTGCCCGATTTTTTAAGTTTTGAATGGACTTGCTCCTCCTCCTTTAATATATTTTATAAGTAAAAAAATCAAAACAAGTACAGTAAACACAAGAGCACTGACCAGAGGAGATTGTGATGTGCAGCGGCGCAGGACAAAATTTGGCCAAATGGTGGTGTCCATCAGAGGCACACAGTCATGGAACACACTGCCAGTTTCCATCAGGAACTGTGGCACCTACTCTGGCTTTAAAAACTCTTTGAAACTTTGGCTGAAAACTAACCAGAAGTGCACTCATGTGTAGATTACTTTGTCTATTTTCTTATGGCATCATATCTTTATTGTAATTTTATGTTGTGTTATGTGCTATATAGGTGATTTTTGTATTATTCTCTGCTCTTTTGTTTTGTGGGATGTTTCTTGTTCTTACCTGCCTTAGGACAATGGATGAAAATTAGCTATTGTGCTAACTCCGGCATATTTAAATTGATGCTTACTGCTGTCATGTTGATTAATATGCATTGTCTTAATTTAAATAAATAAAATAAAATAAATAAGTCACCGAGACATGAAAAATGAAATTGACAGAAGCCGTTGATGAGCAGCTGTTGTGGATAATTCAGTCTTTGACTCTTGCGGTATCAATCATTGCTTCAATGTCCGCCTCGTGTTTTTCATCCACTTCACTGCGCATCGGATCCGTGCAGATTTCACTGCCGCACACGTCAGCGAACAACACAAGTGATTCGGCCTCTTCACACCAGCTGAGCTTGGGCAAGTTCTGTCTGAAAAGTCATAAAAGTGACACCGCACTGGCAGGCACCCACACGTGAGGAGTTATTTTTTTCACACCAGATTCAAGTTGTAACATGTACCGGGTTTGACAAAGAAAATGGATCATTACAGCAGGTGCAATGTTCCTTTGTACTTTAGTTTTGTGGTCTGCTTTCTCCCAGACATTTTGCACTTTAAATTGCCTGCAACATCAATTTGTGATACATATGATGCATCATAACAAACATTAATAGCAAAGCAACAAAATAACAAAAATTAAATGAAAAACAGTCACAACACTGAGATGAACAGTTGTTGAAATATACGGTCACAAATGTCACTGAAAAGGCACATGTGCAGTAACTGGTGTGATACACCAGTTCCCGTTGGCTCAGGTTGGCAGACCAGCTGCTCCTGAGAGTCCCAGAACCAAAACGAAAGCTTCGAGGGGATCGTGCTTTCTCTGCTGCTGCTCCTAAAATGTGGAACAACCTGCCAGGTTTCAAGACAGACAGGCGTCCTCCCTGCCTGTTTTTAAATCACTTCTCAGGTGGCGGTTTTTGACCTGAGATGTTGATTTTGTCTAATTTTAGTTTAGTTTTAACTAATTTAATTAAATAGATTTGATTAGTTTTCAATATTAGGCTGTTTTTGGTTAGCTTTTGATTATTTTCATTAGGGGTGCACCGATAAATCGGCTGGCCAATTCATCGGCCCCGATTTCCTTAATTTTGCGAGATCGGACATCAGCCGATAAACGATAAACCGATTTTACCGATTTTGTTTGTAGTTTTAACAACTATTGTCTAAACTTCATTTATATTTCATAGCACTACTTCATGGCCTGTTAAAACAAGTTTGTATTTTTTCTAGGATGTTGTTCAAGGTTATGCTTTTCAACGAATAAGATTGGAAAATTGAAGGTGCATTGTGACCTTATAACACCTGACAGTGTCACTTATAAAACGAAATCAGTATCGGACAAAATTGAAATCAGCAGGTCAGACTTTTTCGAGATCGGTGATTGGACAGAAAACTGCAATGGGTGCACCCCTAGTTTTTATTACGTATGGTGACTGCTGTTGGTTTTGTTGACTGTAACTGTGCAGCACTTTGGCCTTAAGGTTGTTTAAGTGCTTTATAAATAAAGCTTGTATGGCATGATGACAATGAGTAGCACCTGCATTTAAACAGAGCGTTGCTGGTTAACAGACGGTACAAAGAATCAGTCTCTTTAGGTTATTTTGAGTCACTATCAGACAGACACAAGTAAGTGTCAGAAGAAGGTCATCATCAAATGGCAGATAACTGGTTTTGGGTGCCGATCTTTCTACGTTTTAGCCCTGGCACAGCTGACATGCTGGTCAAGTGGCCGGGGGTGAAGCTGAATGGTTCGTCTTTGTTATCACTTTCAGTTGCACTTTGGCAAAGTTCTTAAAAAAATACACCCATTCTGGGACACAATGGGTTTTTATATGTATTATAACAAATTTCTTAAATTATATGTTGTTCTCGTCACAGTCACTTTAACTGTGACTAAAAATGAAGAATAAAAAAAACTAAAGTACAATGCAAACATTAATACATTTTTATATCCTCTGCTGTGAAAGACACTAATTGGAACTGACAGTTTGCTTTGCTTATTGCTGGTTTTAGCTTTACATGAGGAATTAATACATTTTCAGAATCTGCTGTCAGTAGACCAAGTACAGTATACATTCTCACCAGGTTTATTCAGGATTTATTCTTCTTTATGCTCATTAAATTGCCCCCAGAAAAAGCTGCTCCTATAAGCTGCCTTTGTTTATTCATTCATTCAAAGGCTGATGTTTTTCTTGCCATAAGAATAAATAATTTATAATGAACAAGGTCTTTTTTCAGCATTGACAGCTAAGAAAATTGTTCTGCTGGGACAAATTACTGCTAATGATAGAGGAAACAAAAAAAATGTTGGCTGTGAAAGTTTACAAACTAAATATTGAATAAATCCAAGTTCGGGTTCTCTAAACATGTCCAGACAAATCATCAACATCGATATTTGATCATCACTTCATTTTTTGGGGGGAATAATCTCACAGTCTGAAGAAATATTTTGTGTGACAACACGTTAAAATCCGATTAGTGTTGAAAATACGACCAAAAAACCCCAGCACTTTCTTTCACATTTGTTCCGACACAATGCATAATTCATTTGGAGCGAATTAGGCTGAGCTGCATCATAAGAAAAATAGTCTGCTCCTTTTTAGTCTGCGATGATACGACGAGACGCCAGAACGAGTTGAAGAACGGAGGAGGAAAGGAAGGGAAGAGGTGAAAGATTGTGGAGATGGAAGAAAGTGAGAATCAGAGATAATGAGTGAGAGGAAGCCAACTGTTTGTCACATTGCAGAACATTTCACATCAATTAGTGCTGAAAGTCATGTGTGGCTCTGAGTAAATACGATGCCCTTGTTTTGGGACTTTACCCCTCTCATTATGCTTCTCAGGGAGATTTAAAAAATGTGTCATTGTCATCTCTTCAGACTTTAGTTGTAAATAACATAAATGGTTTTATTCTCTACTGCTTTATCTGACGTATAGTCAATCATCAGTACTGGATTGCTTTGTTTGTCTTTCGCCTTTTGCTGGCATTTTCCACTCAACCTGGTGAAGCCAATCCACCAGACCAAGGATTAGGTTTGGTTGCTATGATGCATTATGTCTCAGTTCCCAGAAGTCTCCGGAGAAAACAATTTTCCTACATGGCAATTTTTTTTGTCCCAACAGTTGGGTGTTGTGTTTTGATTCTGTGTGCCTATTATCGTGATAGAGAGGTGTGGCAACATTTTCTAATGCGGTGGAGGGCCTGAGTGGGTCATAAATAAGGACTGAGTATTTCACACAGCTGTAGAAGAGGTGTAGAGAAACAGAAAACATAGCTCATCAATGATTCAGGTGTACATTATAAATAGTTCATGCAGCGTGGAGAACTGTTTGATTCCTCCTGTCACATAATGTCGATGCTTGTGTAAGCCTCACGCCCATTTATATACTGTATGTGGGAGGAGAGGTGCACAATGCCCATACAAAGTCTGCACAAGTTTGTTCATTTAAATATTAAGATCAAATGTTATTATAGCAAATTCAAATACCCTGCTTGCACAAACATTAAGCTCTCTAATTTATGGCCTAAACATGGCTTTCCTTCTGGTTAATGAGCCTCTTTCAGATCTTCTGGAACATTAGGGCAGATCAGACAAACTTGAGAGTTTGCATAAGCTGTGTGTCAGCAAAGTAAAGTTCAGCCGCGGTCTTTTCTGGCTCTCATTAATGGTCACCGTTTGATGTGCCAGAAGTAATATACATAGTAAAGAAGCTTTAATGGCGTTGACACATGTTTCAGCGAATGTCTTCTAGCTTCACTTTCTGTCGACATTGTTTAGTTTATGATGGGTGCCCATAGGACAATCTCTACATAATAGCAGGCCTATTTGTGTAAAATGCACATATGTGCAAGAGCAGTAACAATGAGACTAAGAAAGAGATTTTTTAACTGACTGTGACACCATCTGCACTAACTCTGTGGTGTATCAGCTTATTTTTCTCCTGAATGACTTTAAACATAAGCTGCAAAAATCTGCTCACACAAGAGCTATTGATAAAATTGCACATACTGTAATGCATTCACCTGTAAAATCTTATCTCAGTCATATAATATGATATGCATTTTCTTGCCATCTTGAGTCACAGATTGTCACTTGTATTCTATATCCTTTCAACCAGGACTGCTAGCGATCTAACAATGTCAGTGCCCTTGAAAAAGCAGCAGGTATACAGTGAACATATGTAAAACATGCAAGTGTTTCTCAGACCTACAGGAACGCAGTTGCTGCTCTTACATGCACCCACAATGCTGATGAACATGTGACTCTCATTCTCAACCATACTGGAAAGGTTTTCTGAAGGTTGGCACTCGCCTGCGCCTCCCTCAGGAGTCTCATACAAAGCCAGATGGCTGGCAGCATCAGGCGTCCAAGCCTGCCGCGCTCAGGCAGGATGCTCCCCAAGTGATGATGGTGCACCATCACATGAGTCAAGCACCCATCCAGTTTCAGTCAGCTGGTTACAGCTTGTTGTTAACAATATATTTCTTTTAACTGTTTGTACAAACTACTGAAGCACAATGCAAATACCAGAAATGTAAAAAACAAAAAACAAACATACATACATTTTGTTAATTTTGCAGCAGAGGAAGACAGTCAGAAATAGCATTAATTTATTTACTGTACTCAGAGTGCTTTTCAAAGATTTCTATCTCTTGGATTTTTATTTAACGAGTCCATCCGTTATCTTCCGCTTGTTCCGAAGTCGGGTCGTGGGGGCAGCAGCTTGAACAGGGAGGCCCAGGCATTTTATTCCACAGTCACATCTTCCAGCTCTTCTGGGAGGATTCCAAGGCGTTCCCAGGCCAGCCAACAGGCGTAGTCTCTCCAGCGTGTCCTGGGTCTTCCCCGGGGTCTCCACCCAGTTGAACATGCCCGAAGCACCTCTCTAGGGAGGCGCCCAGGATTCATCCTTACCAGATGCAGTCAGCATGTAGACTGACTGGTAAACAGAGAGCTTTGCCTTACAACTCAGCTCCCTCTTCACCACAACGAACAATGAGTTTGCAACACTGCACCAATCTGTCTGTCAATCTCACACTCCATTCTTCCCTCACCCTTGAACAAAACCCAGAGACACTTGAAGGCAGAACCTCAGCCTCGACCCAAAGAGAGTAATGCACTCTTTTCCGACTGAGGACCATGGCCTCAGATTTGGAGGTGCTGATTCTCATCACAGCCATTTCACACTCGTCTGTGACCCGCTCTAGTGAGAGCTGAAGATCACAGCATGACGAAGCCAACAGGACCACATCATCTGCAAAGAGCAAAAGTGGAATCCTCAGGCAACCGAACCGGAATCTCTCCGCCCACTGGCTGCACCAAGAAATCCTGTTCATAAAATCTAAAAAAGCTAAGGCTGGTCCTCTGGACATTCAAAAAACAAAACAAAGCAAACAAATTGTAGAAAAGTTTCGTCTTTCGAAATCTTTAGATTTTTCTACCTGGATTATTGAGCATGCATCAGGGTATCTGTTCATAAAAGTTATGAACAGAATCAGTGACAACAAGCAAACCTGAAGGAGTCCATCTTGCTTTCAGCTATGTTAACCAAACTCACAAGCCAGTGTATCTTTTGTGCCGGTCCCAAGCACGGGTAAATGGTGAGGGTTGTGTCAGAAATGGCATCTGATGTAAAACACTGAATACACAGATGTATATACATATACTGTATATGTACATGTACATGTATATATGTATACAGTATATATATATATATATATACATATACTGTATATGTACATGTACATGTATATATGTATACA
>JBBPBX010036072.1:12298-31690 GCA_038048925.1 Garcialebias charrua | reverse complement strand
CTCTCTCCTCACACAGGGTCAAGAACAACCTGTACTCAGCCCGCAGTCAACGTGAACAACTTCCCTGCAGCTTTAAAATTTACTTAAACCAGAAACCCTGCATTATATAGTTTTTTTAATTTATTTAAAAAATTTTATGGAGCTCTTTTTAGCATCATAAAAATAGATAAATTGTAATAGAGATTGTATTTTTTTTTTTAAGTTTAAAACTTCAACTACTGTATTAGTATATTAAATTATGTACTGACATTTGTTATCATTAATTATTTATATATTTTTATTTCAGGCCTACAACCACTTCACACCCATTCTCACAACATTAAAATCTTAATAAGTACAATAACAGTCAGAACCAGAACAATAAGCAGCAACAGACCTTTTATAAACTAACTAGTCAAGTTTTAAGTTTTTGTCCAAAAAGACCAACTTGTACACATTTTCTGCCAAAAGCACAGATCTAGTTGCAGTGAATATCTCCAGTGATGGAGAAAACCGCTCATGAACAACAGGTAGCAGGAATAAAGAGGTAGAGCTTTGCTAATTTTGCAATGTGGCTGTATTTGGCCTCCTTACTCATAACCTCTTCTTGGACCTCCTCCCAACTGTCCCTGGAAAAGTTCAGAGTTCAGACTTCTTAGCTACAGGTGATCTCTGGTGGATTTCCCTGAAGAGGAAGAAGACTCAGCTGCTATCTATGTCCCAGACTGGAAATAAAACACAAAGAGGTAAAAACGAGTTAATAAGATTATAATTTTAAATTGAAAAAATGTTAAATAGATACCCTGATGCATGCTCAATAATCCAGGTAGAAAAATCTAAAAAAGCTAAGTCTGGTCCTCTGGACATTCAAAAAACAAAAAAACAAAACAAAGCAAAAAATTGTAGAAACGTTTCGTCTTTCGTCCGAAAGACTTCCTCAGTCTGAGGTGCTGGGTTCAGCTCAGTCTTATAAATAGCACCCTCTCACAGTGTTACACAACCAGTTGGCTGATGACAGCCTGAAACCAGCTGCTCACATGATCAAGGAGGACCATCAGCCTAACAATGGATCGTTAGCACCCTGATGGTTGTTTGCTATTCACAGAGGGCTGAGTGATACCAGCAATCACAGCATTGTAGGAGGGGGACAGTTGAACTCGGAGGCCTCCACCCCTGTTTAATGATGGGCGGTTTCTTTTCACAAAGATGGCCTCCTTTACTCCTCTCTCAAACCATCGTTCCTCTCTATCAAGGATGTGAACATCTTCATCCCTGAAAGATGTTCACATCCTTGATAGAGAGGATAAATAGATAATTAAATAGAGATTTTATATAGAATAGAGAAGATAGAAGATAGAATAGAGAGATAGAGATAGAGAGATAGAGAGATAGAGATAGAATAGAGAAGATAGAATAGAGAGATATAGAATAGAGATTAAATAGAGATAAATAAATAATTAAATATTAAATAGATAATAATAATAAAAGAACAATACCTCTTCTCGAACGGATGTTATGAAGTGGTTGAATCTCTTGTTCATCATCATCATCATCATCATCATCATCATCATCATCATCATCATCAGGGCAGGGCATTAATCTGGTCCAGGGCTTGTTGACAATAATAATAATAATTAATTCAATTTATAACGCACTTTTCATTACTGAAAATCTCAAAGTGCTACACATATATTGAATGCTACACACATTCATAAACCGGTGGCGGCAGACTACCATGCAAGGTGCTTTCCAGTCCTACCGGGAGCAACTCAGGGTTAAGTGTCTTGCCCAAGGACACAACGACACATGGTGCAGGTCCCGGGAGTCGAACCGCCAACTTTCCGATCGGGAGACGACTGCCATTACCACTACACCACGGCCGCCCCTGAGACAATATCAGTTTTAGCTTTTTCATAAAGTGCTACTACAACTTTTTGGCTGAAGTGTTGACGTGATGGGATGTCGTAGCAGCGGGGCTCAATAACTTTAAAGCCAGCCCATCAACAACAGAAGTTGGACGTAGATCCAGAGCTTTAAAAACTCCTACAGCTTGTGTTATTGCTCTGGACCAATCTGAATTACTTGATAAAAGGTTGTTTAAACGCTGTTGTTATTGGTCTTTGCACCAACAAGCTGCTATTCTGTAGAAGAGACGTTCATGTTCGGGTGACGTCGTTTCAAGTGCGTTGTAAAGGAAATCTATAGGCCGTTTGTGTAATTAAACACAAACGAGGTCAGTTTACTGACTTACCTATAGTTTTAGGTGCGCATCGCTGAGCAGACTTTTATCTGCACAAACATGCCACCAATAGGCTATATGCCACGGACTTCCGTTTCAGCACTTCCGCATTCTTCACCCGTAAGACGCACTTCCGGTTTGCAGTCAACACGGTGTTAGCGATGGCGTTCTTCACGAGATCTCTGCAGGACTTGCCGACAGTCACTGTTAATAATGTCTACAGAATAATTCAGACCTTCTCTAAAGCGCCCACATCTAAGAGGATAAAGGATTTAAGCTTTGTGTCCAACTACATAAATAAATATGAAGGTAAGTCGGTATTTGTTTTCAGTTCACCAAACTGCCTCATGTAGGCTAACACAGCTAACATAGTTAGCCTCGCTAATCTGTTGAGTAAACGTGTTTTGTCTGTACAATGTTTTCTTATTAACACAAATGTTAGTTTCAACAAGGAGGCAGGAGAAGTCAGTTAGGGCTGAGTGTTTACAGTCCATGAGGAAGAGCCAGAAGCCCCACTGTTTGAGTCAAAGCCACCTGACAGTTCAGTTTCAAACAAGGAGGCAGGAGATTTAGAGCAGATTTAGAAACAAAAGTTATTTTAATTCAAGTTTGTTTACAAAAGTTGAGCTGAAGTCAAACCTGTTAAATCACTGTTTGTAGCAGGCCTTAATAAGAGATGTTTTCTTTCACTGCACAGGACACGGCAGGTGTTGGTGATGATGAGGGAACCCCTGGTCCATCCTAGATGTTTGTGAGACGTGGGAAGACACCACCGCTACAGCTCAAACATGAGGGAAGCAGTGAGGAGCTGAGATTGGATCCAAATACAAACAAGTTGTTCCACTGAGCACTGTAATCTGACTGATTACATGTTTTTAAATCTCCAAAAGCAGTAATTTAATTTCACTATTGAAGCTCTCTCATTTGAAATGGATCAGAGCCTCCTAAAGCTCTCCACTCTTCTACCACCACCTCTGTTGGAAGAAGTGTCCTGTTTTGTTGAAAACATGTCCTGGACGACTGAGAATCTTCACCAGCATACTCCAAAAGCAGTCGAGGAAGCTGGGAGTTAGTCAGAAGATGTAATAATAATAATATAATTTAAACAGTGTTTAAATATTGTGCCTCATTTAGCTTGACTCATACGTTTTGTACAGTAATGTAACATTATCATCAAATTTCTTTTTAATAAAATGGCTAAAACGACTCTAAGCCTGTCTTAAACCAAAATACAGTACACATTTTTTTTGGGTGATAATACATCAATGAAGACAAAAGTCAGAATGTTTTGAACATTTTATTTTCTTACAAGTAGTAAGTAGTGTGACTGTAGTGTCAGGGTAGTCCTTGAAGTCTGCAGGTAGATTTCTGCATATCTGCTCTTCAGGTAGAGCCGAGTACTGTCAATAAAAAGTTGCTGTGAAAATCTGTGACCGTGGACTGATGGACACCGTACGGGTCAGCGAGGTCCTGTTGCTTTGATCCAAGGTCAAGGTCATTTAAGAACAGGAAGAACTCAACGGGCTGCAGGGTATGAGTTAAATAATCAATAAATAACACTGAACAACTGGTAATAACTAATAATTAAATCTCAATGTCACTACAGTACTTGTGCAATAACCTGTCACACAACCTGTGTAATGTTGATTATGTGCATACATATATATGCACATAAAGTTTTAAATATATATATATATACTGTATACGTATATAAATATATACACATATATATATAATTATATATTATTATATATACTGTATGTGTATATATTTATATATATATATTTAAAACTTTATGTGCATGCTAGCTTATATTACTAGCTTGAAATACTTGCAGTACCGTAGTTAATTCAAATTCATCCTGCTGCATTGTTATATCCGTCTCTCTTCAGGACTTTGTGAATATTATAATTACTTTTTCACTGTGCATGCTTTTAGTATACATACAGTAGTTTGTTCTTTGATTTTTAGCAAGTCAAATCTGCTCTTCTCATCCTGAGCACTTCATTGTACTGTTAACTCTGTGTTAACCTGTATAAGACAAATAAACACAAGTTGAACTTGATGGGGAGTTCCTCTCAGTTCTTGGTGAACACCGACCATGAATGGCAGAGCAGAGCAGTCATGGCCCATAAACACATCAGGAGGTCAGATGATGCAAACCTGGAAAAAACAAAACAAGTGTTCATATTTACCTACAAGTAAAAAACCAAACGGAGAACTCTTTATGAGAGTTATGCTTTAAAATAAATTAATTACATCTCAGGAAATTAAATGTTTAATTGGAGTGAAACAGTTCTGGTTTCATATTAAAGGAAACGGCAGAGAATATTTCAGAGGTGTAACAGCTCTGAAGTTACTAAGAGTTTACAAACATGTTTACAGATTAGAAAACATATGTTAAAATCTGAATATTATTTTAAAAGTATGTAGTTACAAACTTGTATTAAATCACTCATCATGACTCCAACATTAAATCTACAAGTGTGGAGTCGAGTGATAATCGTGTTTCTTACTGAGCTGCAGCTGTGTTCTCCTCCTCCTCGCTGTCCTCTTTGCTGCTTCTCCCAAAGCCCCGGTCATGGAAGTGGAAGGGATTTATTCCACTGGAACAATGCAGGTACAGCTCTTTTTTAACCACTGTTTGATGCTGGCTCTTGAATATTCTGAGGTTTAAAACGCCGGCTACAACCGAGTGTTAGCTTTAAGGCTAACTCGGTTAGCCACGAACTCTGGCATTAAAATATAAAAAACTAAGCGCTCTATTGTCCCTGCTATTCACTGGACACAACGGCACACAACAAATCTCTCTTGTTGTACCAGTAGCTCGCAGATAATTTACCTTTTGTGTCTTTTACATGGTCTAGTTCTAGAAGCTACCGCTAAAAACACCAGCAGTAGATGAGAGCCGGAAGTGAAGCGTGTGAGTCATATTTTAACGGAAGTACGTCACCACTACCCGTGGCATATAGGCTATTCACGGGGTCTCAACTTTTTCAGAATAAATCAATAAATCTGACGATGTGATTAGCCAGAAATGTAATTTCACAGGAGACTTCAATTTATATTGGTCTACCAGAAAATAGACCTTTTATTGAAACTATCACAAGAATTACATTAAACATTTGTATCGATATTACCTCTGATTTAAATAACTACGTTGACAAGAATTCAAATTAAAACAAACAGACAATTTAAACTTAACTGTTGGCACATTACTTGACAGATTAAATGCTTATGAAAAATAAGAAATAGGAGGAAGGAGTACTGGAAGCTAACAAACAAATTCTTCCAGAAATGAGTGAATGGATCAAAGTAAGGCTTTACTATGATTCCAGCTGAGACGCGGGTCGTTGACACATGACCGGGCCGTCTCCAGCTTTTCCCAGAGGAGAGAAACCAGTTGTCATTTAGTTCTCTTCCAAACACTAACGAAAATGCAGGAAGTGCCCATTTATAGGGGAGGTGGGGACTGACCCACCTCCTTAACGGCTACAGGCTGGTTAACAAAATAAAAGATGGAAGTATGATCCCATAGGCAGAAAGTCTCTTGACGGACAACAGGAAAACTGTTTACATAAACAGCCAGGTGGCCTGCTTGTGGGCACAGAGAATATTATGGCTAACTTCATAGACAACACAAAAGAAGCTGCAAGTTAAACGTTTACTCTGACCTTGTGCTTTAGATTCAAAGACTGCTTGTTCTGCAGAAATAAACCAGCCGAAGGGTCAAAGTCATGCAAGTAACAGATCATCATTGAAATGACAAAAATACTGTTGATCAATTCTGAATTAACACACATTAAAAAGAAAGTTCAATCTGATTAATTGGTGTCCATTAATTCATAATAATTGTTAACCAATATAAGTGTCCAATCGTCTCCTTGAGGGCTTCAAGAAGGTGTAACACTTAGAGTTCCAGAGAGATGCAGAGAGGCCCACATCCCATACGGACATGAGGGTGCTATATCACTACAGCGTTAACAAGTTAGACGTGTTGCTTGCTGCAGATCCAATCTCCTTGAAACAACGTCGGCACACAGCTTTGGATTTGCGCTCGTCTTTTAACAAGAAAGCCATAATGTTCCCAAACAGTAGATAGCAACGAGATGCTAGGCTGCTAATGCTACATGTGCTGAAAGACTATAGTGCCGTGTTGAAACACGCTTTGGAACTTTAGTTCCGCGGTGCATAATCTGCCGTTAATAAAATTTAATGAGTGAAAAAATTACCGAAACGTTATGCAAGTGGACCGAACCGAACATTAGCACTATGAGATTTTCATTAATGAAGTGCGTTATAAATTAAATTTCATTATTATTATTATTATTGACAAAAATGTGACATTATTATTATTATTATTATTATGCCGTACCGAAACAGTTAAATACAACCACGTGTACTGTTACACCAGTAAACACAAGCATACAAGTCTCAAGTTCACTTTAAAAAAATGAGATGGGAGCTCGCGAAAGCACAGCCATTACGTTTCCAGAAAATCTATTATTAAACAAAGTTCATAATTACCTTTTTTCTTGATGCGCCCTGGCAGTATCGGGGATGGATCTGTCCTCCATCCCGCCACGTTGGGATGCCAAAAAAATGAAGGTGAGAAAGTGTTTTAGTTTATCCTCCCTGGCAGTTTATGTTTTGTCTCCACTTTTGGGACGACTTCTGCTCCAGAAAGTTTTGTGATTTTTTCCAAAGCGATGTAGGCTTTTTGATTTTCTCAGAGGTTTGCTCAGGTAAGTCTGCCGTCACCACAGGATCACGACTGGAAGATGTTTCTAGAAAGAAGTCTTTATCCGAGTCATCCCTCATCACATAATCAGGGGTTAAGAGGTAAAAACTGTCTCATGGTCTGGTTCTTTATAGGAGACTTCTGGTTTTTGTGCCCCTAACTGCTCTGTCTCTCTCATCTGCTCTGAGAGATGATTGTTGATCACCTTCTGGTTCTTGAGTCCAAATGTAAATTGTTCCAACTCAGTGGTAAAAAAATTCTCATTTTGCAGAACAGAGTTCTCTCCTGCCTTTTTCTGCTGGAGAGCCTCTTAACTTTCAGAGTGACCATCGTCTCACTCTGGAGATGAGCTTGGACCTCTTTGTTCAACTCGTTGATGATATACAGGGGGTCCCCAACTTACGAGCGCATCGACATACGAGGTTCCGGACTTACGAGCTCACTAATGAACAGTACATTTGTAAAGAACATACAGAAAATACAGCACTTTTATGTGTTTTTAGATGAAAGTGTGTTAGCTAACTGTTTGGAAACAATCTAAAAAAGCTAAGTCTGGTCCTCTGGACATTCATTCTGGTCCAGAGGACCAGACTTAGCTTTTTTAGATTTTTCTACCTGGATTATTGAGCATGCATCAGAGTGTTTGGAAACAAGTTTCTGAGCATGTTTATGAACTAGTATGAACGTTTGTGATGGAAAAACGAGTGTTCGTAGTAGCGCTAGCATAAATTTTCTGACTTATGACCGAAAATCCGGACTTACAAGCAACACGTGTTTCGGGTTCCGACATACGAGATTTCGTCTTACGAGAACCTCGCTGGAACGGAACTCGCTCGTAAGTCGGGGACTGCCTGTATTCTCAGTCAGTGTGGAGTTGGAGTGTTTTCATGTCCGGTTCATGCTTCAGTTTAATTTCCTTTTCCAGATCATTTTTCTAAGGACTTCAAACTCATGTTGCACGTTCTCTGCACCAGCCCAGTTCAGCTGGATCTCCGTGCTTGTGGTAAAGACAGAGCCTGCTGACGCACAGAGACAATACTTTCTGCACATATCTTTGTATGAAAAATTGACTTCCATCAGCTGATTTTGGAGTTTGCTGTTACAATATTTATTCATCTGCAGTTCAGACAATCATTTTTCCACAATGGTAACATAAGCAACTTTCAATTCTTCATAATAATTTTTCTTCTTTTGATGGAGCTTTGTACCTGAGAGGTGATCTTGGCAGAGCTGAGAGTTTCAGCATCTGTGTATGTTTTGCAATCTCTCATATTCTCATATGGATTCATTTACCTTCTTAATGAAAATCTCCTGCAGTGACTTCTGTTTGTAAAGCTGAGCTTTCATCTCTTCAAGTTCTTGCCTCAGCAGGTGTGCTCGGTGGTTTTCCTCAACACTACTGTAACCCTTTGAGATGGGCTTTCAGGTTGCAGATTTCCTGTAAGAGCAAATTTTGATACATGGAGGCTCTCTGATTCCTGCCTCGTCTAGTTTTCTGACAGGGAGGTCTTCAAGTCGCCATAAAAAAATAAAATAACAAACACAGTTAAAGCAGTGAGCTTCTTAACTCATTATAACTTTGCTGTTTCTTTCTCTGTCTTTCTGTTTTGTTAAAATTACATGCAGTTATATTGAAATTTAAACACAAAAAAAATAAAAAAATAAACACAAACAGAGAATAAATGAACATATGTCACATTTCTTTTATTTGAATAATTTTGAAAAAAATATTGGTACAGTTCCAAGCAATGAAAAATTCAGGCTTTTATTTTAACTACAAGACAAGCTGAAAGAAAAAAAAGGTCAACATCTTCACTTCATTATTTTCTGGCACTCTTAATCAGGATATAAACAACAATCAATTAAGATTCTTAATTACTGAATTTGATTTATGATTGGAGCATATAACACAATTACTGTGACTAATTAATCATTTCATTAATTTTCATTTGGTATTGAAGCTGTGATGGTTTGTTCATTTCAATATTTTTACAAAATGTGCAATTTAAAATGGTATAAATGTCCCACATCATCTATCTAACCCTCAGTGGTTGACATCACGGCATCCGCCTTCCGGTTCAGACCTCGGCGTTTGCTGGCGTAGCATACTAGCGTAAATGAATGTGCGCTTAAAGCTCCACTGACATCATCTTTTAACTTTCCATAAAATGGCACAACATATATATATATATATATTAAGATTGACCTCTGATCGTTTTTGCTAAAACAATGTGAAATTAATGAAAATTCCTCTCCAAAATAGTTTAAAATTAGCGCCGTTTATTTACACGGTAAATTCGGGTTTTTCCGGTCACGTGATTGTGACGTTACATACAGAGCTCTGCTCCAACGGCACATTTAATACAATGAATAAAGATACAAACGCATCCATCGAATTTAGCCATTTAAAACTTTAGATTTTAGCGATTTGGCTCCAGTTCGTGAAGAAGAAGTTATTTTGAGTGATCAAAAATCAAACAGCATGGTTTCTTTTGTCCGTGCTGCCTTTTTTTTCAGGAGAGGTTTCACATTCAAAAAGCGAACAGCAGATGTCAGCAAAGCCATTGTGATTCCTCTTACAGAGCACTGTAAGAGGAATCACGATGGCTTTGCTGACATCTGCTGTTCGCTTCATGAATAACTTCTTCTTCACGAACTAAAGCCAAATCGCTCAAATCTAAAGTTTTAAATGGCTAAATTCGACGGACGTGTTTGGATCTTTCTCCATTGTATTAAATGTGCTGTTGGAGCAGAGATCTGTGTCTGACGTCACAATCACGTGACCGGAAAAACCCGAATTTACCGTGTAACAAAACGGCGCTAATTTTAAACTATTTTGGAGAGGAATTTTCATTAATTTCACATTGTTTTAGCAAAAACGATCAGAGGTCAATCTTAATATATATATATGTTGTGCCATTTTATGGAAAGTTAAAAGATGATGTCAGCGGAGCTTTAAGGTCGCTCTGATCTACTGTTCTCGCGGCCGCCTGTACAAGCCTCCTGTTTTCCCCTTTTTTTGTTAGAGGTGGAAATTGGTGGTAAGTAAAGCGCTAGTTTTTCTGTTCTTTGTTTATGCTTTCAGATTTAAATACTAATATTTATTTTTGTTAGCCGTTGCTGTTTGTCCTTGGCTGTTCATTTTCCTGCTGTCCTAATTGTCCTGACTGGTTTCCGCCCTCCATCTGGGTTTTCCGTCGACTGCCACTTGTCCTGTTTGCTGGTCTGGTGCCCGCTGTTCTGGACGGCGTGGGGCGGGTTGCGTCCCGCGTCCTGTGGGGCTGATCTGGGCCGAATGATGCTCAGCTCGGACTAATCGTTCAGGTGTCGGCTTGAGTGGCGTTTGACTTGGGACCCGAAGGACGCGGGTTCGCGTCCCGGCCGCTACACATCTTGGGGTGTCTATGAGTGCACACCTATTTCTCCAGCTCCCCGAGCGCCTTCTATGGCTGCTCACTGCACCGCCTGGTAGGTGGTTGGGTTAAATGCAGAGACGAATTTCGTCTGTGTATGGGAAACATACGCAGATGACAAGATTAGACAATTATTATTATACTTGGCGGCGGATCTTACCAGGACGGACTCGGACTGCTGCTGCTTGATTGATCGAGAATCCCCCCAGGCAGTGATATTACTCCTGGTTTGGTGTAAGATTTGTCTGTGGGGCTTTCCTTTTGATGTACTATTCTGGCTTGCACTTTTATTGTTGAGTAGAGTCATAATTGTATTTTAAAGTGATTGTTTTTAACTTAGCATTTTTTTTAAATTAAAACAAACAATTGTGCAAATTAACTGAGCTGTGTGAAATTGTCTCCAAGCCTCATCTGCAACAGGCCTGCTTGCCTTAAAGGTAACTTTTTAGGTAAAATCATTTCAACCAATTTTATTTTTTATTAAAATAGTGTTTTTAAACTTCAGTCGCCTATTTTATCCATACCCATCCGGCTACATATATACACAAGAAGGAGTCCTATCAGGCCTTTTTTGCCTGAGGGACCCCGGAAGCAGCTGATGGGTACTGCTGAGGCAGAATTTTGCAGAAAAAAATTATAAGAGTTATGACAAGAAAACATTACTGCCACCCATCTAATGAATTGTTTTGTCAAATGAATCTACTGAAATTTTATGATTTAGTAGATCATAACATTTTGCAACTTATGTATAAAGCTCATAATTGTATGTTACCTTCAAACATCCAAATGTACTTTGTCAAAAGAGCTAACAACTATAATCTCAAGGGAAAATATATTTTTGTCAAACAGAAATTCAGAACAAGTTTAAAGGGAAGATCTACTGTGATACAGGGTGTTGGACTGTGGAATAATTTAAAGTCTGATTTTAAGGAAGCCAAATCGATTCCTGTCTTTAAGAAACGTGTTAAAGTTGATTTGTTGAACAAATGACTGTATTGAGTATATATATAATTTTTGGTTAAACGAGTTGTTTACTTATTTAGTTGTTATAGAGCACTTAGTTTGTATTAGATGAAAAAAGGAGCAGATTTAACAAGATATTTTCATCTGCTACCTTTCATTTTCATGTTTTTTTTCTTTTCATTTTCATATATTTATGTTATTTGTTGTATTTTATTCTTATAAAATGAATAAACTTTATAAAAAAAAATAATAAAAAAAACTCGGGTGTGGGAGGAGTTCGGAGAGGCCATGGAGAATGACTTTCATACGGCTTCAAGGCGATTCTGGTCTACTATCCGGGGGGTGGGGGGATGCCGTATGCCACCAACACTATTTATAGTGGAGGTGGTGTGCTGCTGACCTCAACTCGAGATGTCGTAGGTCTGTGGGCAGAATACTTTGAAGACCTCCTCAATCCTACTGGCATGTCTTCCATTGAGGAAGCGGAGCCTGGGGACTTTGGGTCGGGTTCTCCAATCTCTGGTGCTGAGGTCACCAAGGTGGTTAAAAAGCTCTGCGGTGGAAGGGCCCCAGGGGTGGATGAGATTCGCCCTGGAGTTCCTTAAAGCTAGGGTATGTAAGATTGTAATGTAGTCTAACTTTTCAAACAATATATTTTTAACACATTTCTTCACTCTGTCACTATCTACTGACAGACTGATTTTAGACAAAGTAATCTCTGAAAAAAACTATAGTCCCCTTGCTTCTCTATCAGCATTTATAAAAACACTGAAAACACAAGAGTGACCAGGACACTGACAGCCAATCAAAACAGAGTTGTTTGTCACGCCCCAACCCACGCCCCCACCTGTCCCAGCCGCAGCTCGTTCTCATTCAAAGGATTGCAAAGCGATGCAGGACTGTTTTTTATGTGACACAAAATGTATTAAATATCCCTTCTTTATCCCAGAGCTGGACTTTTATTTAGTTTTTTTGCCAAAAGTCAAGTGATCGCATCCTTCACTGATGAGAAAATGGATTTGTCACGACTCACGAGCGAATTAAAACATGTCCAACGTTGCTTTGTGAACCTCTGCTGATGTCTTCTGGTTTTTATGTTGTAGGATGAGTGATTCGTGTTTTTATTATATTTTTTAAACAGTTATATTATCATTTAAAGAGGAACTAAACCCCGGTCTAAAAACGTGTTTATGGCAACATCTATGGGTTGAACATAGGTATTGCAGCTTAATTTTCTTATTGGTCTAGGATTCTCACTGTGACACGTTTTCTCACTCTGACATCACAAAGGTGGTTCAAGCAGAGCCAATCCCCTGCAGAGATGAGAAGGTCCTGCAGCATTCATACCTTATATGGAAGTGCCACATTTCACTCCTGACAAACGGTTTTACTTTTCATTTTTTATCCATTTTTGTAAGCCTTTGGTTTTGGATGGAATGGGTGGAATAGATAAATACATCTACATGTTTATACTTTGTTGTTGCTTGGTGTATGTTGTTGGCTAGAGGTTTAATTTGTTTTAGGTTGTTGCTGGTGGAGGCGTGAACAAAAGCACAACTCTACCTCCACCCCTCCTTGTCTCTCGACACGCCCATTTTCAGGGAGATTTTCAAACTGCTTCAGGGGGAAGAGGTACTTTCTCAGCCTGTGTTTAGTCGCACTTCGGAGCGCAGAGACAGGAGGAGGTGGAGCATTCCTGACATTCCAGACCAGCGCTGAGACATGAGGAAGTCACGAGTGAATTAAATCATGTCCAAACGTTGTTTCGTGAACCTCTGATGATTTCTGCTGGATTTTGTGTTGTTAGATGAGTGATTCATGGTTTTATTAAATGTTTTAAACAGTTATATTATCATATAAACACAGAACTTCGGAGCGCAGAGACCGGAGGAGGTGGAGCATTCCAGACATTCCAGACCAGCGCTGAGACATGAGGAAGTCACGAGCGAATTAAATCATGTCCAAACGTTGTTTCGTGAACCTCTGATGATTTCTGCTGGATTTTGTGTTGTAGGACTAGCGCTCCATGGTTTTATTTTATTTTATTAGAAGGTTTTATTACCATAAACACAGAATATTGCAGCGGCTCTGAGCAGACACACAGCAGGGGGCGGAGCAGATCCCAAGTTCAGCGGAGCACTGTGGCATTCTGCTCCCTCCCCTCAGAGCCAGATGTAGAGAGACATTAGAGAGATTCAAGATGGCACCAGTGCTTGAGGCTGTCCGTCTGTCGCTCTTGGTTTGGATTGTTTTATTTCTTTGTTTTGTGCTCAGCACTAAGTCTGTGCTTGTGTACAATCGCCAGTTCCTCCTGGATTTTCAAAATGTTGTTGGCAACCTCAGTGCCTTTGATTATGGTGGACAGAAAACTTTACCCCCGTTGCTGTCAGGAGTCCCAGCTGATCTCCTCCGGGCACCTGCGCTGCCCCACCGGCGGAAACGCTGTCGTTACCGCGGTAAACGTGGAGGACAGCTGGTGAAACTAAAGATCTGCCTGGCCCGTTCTACATCCATTTCTCAATCAAGAAATGGATATTTCCGTCTTTCTCTGTGCCTTGGCGTTTCCTGGATCCTGTTGACAGCTGCCTGCTACCTGTCACCGGCCTGGGCGCGGGCGTTCGCCCCCACCGCTCCTGCTTCTCTCGTCTCCACCGGCGCGGAGTGAACCTGCAGAGCCTGAAGACGCTGCCCCGGCTGAAGACGCTGCCCTGGGTCCTAGCGCCTGTCAGTTTACAGGCTGCAGTTACTGCCAGAATTGGCCTGGTGAACGCCAGGTCTGTAACAAACAAAACCTTCATCCTGCGGGACTTTTTCACTTCCCATCATTTGGATTTATTCTGCATCACAGAGACCTGGGTCGAGGCTGATGACTCCAGTGTTTTTGTTGAACTTTTACCAGACGGCTGCTCTTATCTGAGCTCCCCTCGGATGTCAGGCCGTGGAGGAGGAACAGCAGTGGTTTATAAAAACAGTTTTAAATGCAAGCAGTGCACTGCACCACCTTCTTTCTCCAGCTTTGAGGTGACTTTATTTGAGGTGGGTCGCTCACACCCCGTGCTGTGCGCTGTCATCTACAGAGCCCCCAAATATAATAAGGATTTTTTGAATGACTTTTCTGATTTCCTGACTGGAATAATGATAAACCACGATGCAGTCCTTATTGTTGGGGATTTTAACATACATGTATGCTGTCCAGAGAAACCACTGGTGAAGGACTTTCTGAGCCTCACTGACTCTTTTAACCTGGTTCAGTGGGTGGCTGGTCCCACGCATGAACATGGACACACGTTGGACCTGGTTCTCTCTCACGGCTTGTCTGTGACCGACCTGGAACTTTATGATAATGTTATTTCTGACCATAGGCCTGTTTTATTTGATGTTGGTTTGTCCTGTGCTCCAGTTAAAAACTACGTTCCTGCCCAGCGACGTAGAGTTTTTAAACCTTCCACTGCTTGTCAGTTCTCTGCTGCCTTTGAACAGCTCTGTGCTCCATCTGACTCTGCTGCTGACACCGATCAGCTGAGCTCCTGGTTTGACGCCTCCTGTCAAACCATTTTGGACTCTGTGGCACCATTTAAACTGGTGCAACCTAAAGCCAGATCTGAACCCTGGTTCAATGAAAAAACTCTTGCAGCCAGACAGGAGTGCCGCAGAGCTGAACGGAGATGGAAAAAGGATAAACTGGAGGTTTCATTTCACATTTTAAAGGACTGTCAACGTCAGTACCAGAACATTGTTAAAGAGGCCAAAAAACAATACTTGTCAGACATTATCACGTCCAATCACAACAACCTGCGTGTCCTTTTTGAAACTATTGACTCTGTCCTGAAGGCCCCACAACCTGTCTGCCATGAAGCCTCAACTGAACTCTGTAATGACTTCCTGCAGTTTTTTATAAATAAGGTTGTTACCACAAGGGCCCTTATTTCAGCCCCTGCTTTTGACCCCTCTTGCTTGGTCCCCTGCCTGGCTGTGTTCGATAGATTTGAACCAGTGACTCTGACCCTTTTAGAGGATGTGGTTGGCCATATTAAGCCATCAGGTTCCCCTCGTGACCTTGTCCCCCCTCGTCTGTTAAAAGAGGTTTTTTCCAGCATCAGGCAGGTGATCCTTGCTGTTATCAATAGCAGTCTGTCCTCAGGTGTTGTGCCAATAAGTTTTAAACATGCGGTGGTGCAGCCCCTGCTTAAAAAGCCCAGCCTAGACCAATCTGTCTTGGCTAATTTTAGGCCCATCTCCAAGCTGCCTTTTATTTCAAAAATTTTAGAAAAAATTGTGTATTCACAGGTGAAATGTTTTCTGGACGAGCACAACATAATGGAGGTTTTTCAGTCTGGCTTCAAAACTCGCCACAGCACAGAATCAGCTCTAGTCAGAGTTTTTAATGATATTCTTATGGCCAATGATTCTGGTGAACATGTGGTTCTTGTCTTGCTCGACCTAACCGCTGCCTTTGACACAGTGGACCATAACGTTTTAATATCACGTTTACAGCACCAAGTGGGTATCTGTGGTACTGCACTGAGCTGGTTTAGGTCCTATCTGGCAGACAGAACCATGTCTGTGAACATAGCTGGTTCTGAATCCTCCACTGCTCCTCTGTGTTTTGGGGTTCCACAGGGCTCCATTTTAGGTCCCCTGCTTTTCTCCCTTTACCTACTTCCATTGGGATCAATCCTCAGAAAGCATGGGATCTTTTTTCATTGTTACGCCGATGATAGTCAGATCTATATGCCACTAAAAAAGAAAGATGCCTCCTCAATCAGGCCACTTCTGTTGTGTCTTGAAGACATCAAAGCTTGGATGTCTTTAAACTTTTTAAATTTTAATGAAAAGAAAACAGAAGTGATGGTGTTTGGTCCTAGTGGCTCTTGTGAACCTTGCCCTGTTGATCTTGGCCCTCTGGCACCACATGTAAAGAAAACAGTTTCTAACTTGGGTTTTAAAATGGACAGTGATTTTAAATTAGATTCCCAGATTGGAGCGGTGGTCAAGACCAGTTTTTATCACCTCAGACAGCTGGCTAAGGTAAAGTCCATCCTTACACAGCAGCAGCTGGAAACAGTAATCCATGCCTTCATCACCTCTCGGCTGGATTACTGTAACGCTCTTTACCTTGGAGTCAGCCAGTCCTCCCTCAGACGTCTCCAGTTGGTCCAGAACGCTGCTGCTCGCCTTCTAACTGGAGTTCATAAGAGGGAGCACATCACCCCCACTCTGGCTTCACTCCACTGGCTGCCTGTTCATTTTAGAGTTCATTTTAAGATTCTTTTATTTGTTTTTAAGAGTTTAAATGGTCTTGCTCCATCCTACCTCTCTGAGCTGCTTCACCCATACTCTCCTGCTCGGTGCCTCAGATCAGCTGATCAGCTGCTTCTGGAGGTGCCGAGGTCCAAACGGAGGCTCAGAGGGGACAGAGCTTTTTCTGTTGCTGCTCCAAAACTGTGGAACGATCTCCCTCTTCCCGTCAGACAAGCTCCTTCACTGTCCAGTTTTAAAACTCTTTTAAAAACACATTTTTACTCACTGGCTTTTAGCACAGACTGATTTTGTTCTGCACTGTTTTTATTGTTTTTATTGATCTTAATGTTTTAACAACTGTTTTATTTTTATGTGTTTAAATGTTCTTGATTTTATGTACAGCACTTTGTTGCAGCTGTGGTTGTTTTAAAAGGCTCTATAAATAAAGTATTATTATTATTATTATTATTATATATAGCTCTGAGAGGAGGGAGCAGAATGCTTTTCTGCGCTGAAAATATTTCTAAGTCCCAGAGTGTTCAAATATCGCAGACCCCAGCTTTAAGGCTCTGGATGTTGTGGGTTTGTGTTGGCTTAGACGATGCTGAAATATTGCGTGGACATTGGGGGCAGTTTCCCTGGACTGGCAGACTGGGGTGGTGGTCCCCCTGTTCAAAAATGGGAACCGTAGAGTGTGGTCCAACTACAAGAGGATCACACATTTAAGCCTCCCTGGTAAGGTCTATTCGGGGGTTCTGGAGAGGAGGGTCTGTTGGATAGTCGAACCTTAGATTCAGGAGGAGCAATGTAGTTTTTGTCCTGGTCATGGAACACTGGACCAATACGCCCTCAGCAGGGTCCTGGAGGGTGCGTTGGAATTTGCCCAACCAGTCTACATGTGCTTTGTGGACTTGGAGAAGGCGTTCAACCACATCCCTCGGGGAGCCCTGTGTGGGGGTACTCCGGGAGTATGGGGTACCAGGCCCATTGATACGGGCTGTTAGGTCCCTGTACGACCGGTGTCAGAGCTTGGTCCGCATTGCTGGCAGTAAGTCGGACTCATTCCCAGTGAGAGTTGGACTCCGCCAAGGTTGCCCTTTGTCACCGATTCTGTTCATAACTTTCATGGACAGAATTTCTAGGCGCAGCCAAGGTGTTGAGAGGATCCGTTTTGGTGACCTTAGGATAGCTTATCTGTTTTTGCAGATGATGTGGTCCTGTTGGCTTCATCAGGTCGTGCTCTACAACTTTTGCTGGAGCGGTTTGCAGGCGAGTATGTGGCCAGAATGAGGATCAGTTCCTCCAAATCCAAGGCCATGGTCTTGAACCAGAAATGGGTAGAGTGCCTTCTCCGGGTCGGGGAGGAGGTCCTGCCCCAAGTGGAGGAGTTTACATATCTTGGGGTCTTGTTCACGAATGAGGGAAAAATGGAGCGTGAGATCGATAGGCGGATAGGTGCAGCATCAGCAGTGAAGCGGGCGCTGTACCGGTCTGTCGTGGTGAAGAGAGAGCTGAGTCAAAAGGCAAAGCTCTCAATTTACCGATCGATCTACGTTCCCACCCTCATCTATGGTCATGAGCTTTGGGTTGTGACCGAAAGAACGAGATCTCGGATACAAGCGGCTGAAATGAGTTTTCTCCGCAGGGTGTCTGGACTCTCCCTTAGAGATAGGGTGAGAAGCTCAGTCATCCGGGAGGGACTCAGAGTAGAGCCGCTGCTTCTCCACATCGAGAGGAGCCAGTTGAGGTGGCTCGGGCATCTGGTTAGGATGCCTCCTGGACGCCTCCCTGGTGAGGTGTTCCGGGCATGTCCCACCGGGAGGAGACCCAGAGGAAGACCCAGGACACGCTGGAGGGACTATGTTTCTCGGCTGGCCTGGGAACGCCTTGGGATTCCCCCAGAGGAGCTGCTCCAAGTGGCTGGGGAGAGGGAAGTCTGGGCCTCCCTACTTAGGCTGCTACCCCCGCGACCCGACCCCGGATAAGCGGAAGAAAATGGATGGATGGATGGATGGATATATGTACGTGAATATACTGATAGTCCTCGACTTATGACGGAGTTCCGTTCCTACGCGGCGTCGTAACTCGAATTTCGACATAAGTCGAAACATAAAAAAAAAAACATGTACAGTACTGTACAGTTACCAAGCACTTAGCTAACACAGTTTTTAAAGATGAAGGAGCAAGTTGAATTGTCTCCCTCCTACCTAGCAGGCTCCATTCACATAAAGGGAGCTAGCTGGCTAACTAGTAGCTTGCTGTACGTGGCCTACCTCCGTCCATCCAATATTTGTTTACGACGTAAAACCGCTGTCAGCTCGGTCCATCTGCCGTATTCCGTTGTAAAACCGCCGTCAACCTCTGTCCAGAGCGTTTAATCTCCGCCTGTACAGTTCACTGCTTTGCTGATTCTGCCGTGAAGCTCTGTCCAGAGCGGGTCTTTCTGTGTTTTTCCGCTGTCAAGCTACTGCTTCTGCCGAACCAGAAGGAACTCGGAACTCGGCTTTCAAGATAAAAAAAATTCTATTTATTTATTTATTTTTTTACGGGAGATGCGTGTCTTAACTCTGAAACTTCGTAAGTTGAGGCCGTCGTAAGTCGAGGACTACCTGTATATATATAGAAGACTCATTTACAAGTGAGGTCTGCTTAGACAAACAAAAAGTAATGAAACTGGACACATTACGAAATGGAAACGATAAAAATTCCTATTTAAATATTTCTACTTGCCTGAGTAAAAAAAATTCTAATATAAAAAACACCTCGAACAAATAAGCACATAGGGATGTAGACATTCTGGGGTGTGGGGGGGTGGG
>JBBPBX010036071.1:0-14807 GCA_038048925.1 Garcialebias charrua | reverse complement strand
CATATTTAAATGATAAAAGATATATATTTTGAGCAATTTTATGAATAGTAGAAAAATGTTGTTGGTGGACCTTTAAGCTATAAACTAACTTTTTAGAGTAAATAATAATAATAATAATAATAATGTCTATTCCTGTCATCTGCGTATGTTCCCATACACAGACGAAATTCGTCTCTGCATTTAACCCAACCACCTACCAGGTGGTGCAGTGAGCAGCCCGAAAGCGCCCGGGGAGCTGGAGAAATAGGTGTGCACTCATAGACACCCCAAGCTGGGTAGTGGCCGGGGCGCGAACCCGCGACCTTCGGATCCGTAGTCAAAAGCCCTGCCACTAGACCATCTTGGCTCCTGATCTGCTACCTGACAGAATCTGCACTTATGTAGCACTAGCTTAGCTTAGGTTGCAAGAGAGAAGTAGAATGCTACATCTGTAGCATCTTAGCTAGTGTGTCTGTATTGCATGCGGCTAGCTTAGCTCTATGTCAGCATGTGAACAATGTAGCTGTCTGCCACATACACCAAGATTTTGTCCTAAGATTTAAAAAGTCCACCTGATGGTTCTAGAAGGAGAAATATCATGTTAGGAAGAAAGAAGCCAAGTAACACAAGTTTTCTGGAAAGTAAAATACGGTAGTTAAAATCAGTGATGAGGAAGGAATAGTGGAAAGAAAAACAGTGGGAGAAGGAAATGGACATTATTCCAGGTGGATTGTGAAGGAAAGAGGAATAAAAGTTATTAAGTGTAGAAACTGTGGCACCAAGGTAAGAAGGAACCTGTAAATTGTTTTAATAATTACATGCAGGATGACAAAACTGACTAAAAGTGTCTAAAAAAGCTAAGTCTGGTCCTCTGGACATTCAAAAAACAAAACAAAAAAGTAGAAACGTTTCATCTTGCGGATGAAAGACGAAACGTTTCTACAGTTTTTTGTTTGTTTTTTGCTTTGTTTTGTTTTTTCAATGTCCAGAGGACCAGACTTAGCTTTTTTAGATTTTTCTACCTGGATTATTGAGCATGCATCAGGGTGACTAAAAGTTTATTTATTTATTTAAAAAATTTTGTTTGGGGGGGGTGGGGGGGGGTGTCACTGTTGCTTGGCACAGTGTAATTTAGTATTATAAAGGCTGTATGGTGTCATTTTCTGTTATGAGTCTGTCACTTAATCAGAAACAGTAAAAAGCTCCTAATTTCACTGCTGGTGGTTATTAAAATGTTCACTGGGTAAAGTTAATATTCTTATTTTTAAACATGCAGTTCAGTGTCATCAATGACAATGACGTGTTACAAAAAAAAAAATAAACAAAATAAAAGTCAAGTGCACTCTAAAGACATTGTGATAAATTGTCACATTAAGAGTTTAAAAACAGGATGATGAGTTTATGGATTACAGGTAGTTGAATGAGGAATCTATGTCTAAAGTAATGATTGAATCAAGTGTTTACAAATGTAAACAGATGTTTAACAAAACAACCTGTTAAAATACACCTGAAAACAGGAAATGGCATCTACTTTATTCAGAATAAAGGCACAGACCCCCCCCCACACACACACACACAAACTAACTACAGGTGCCAGGTTTGCCACCTTTTCCCTTGCTTGCAGGTATGATGAACATAACTATAAGTCAGTTTTACAGATACTGAACTGGGCTGTAGATGAGTGATTCACAACACGTACTCTGAGCATGATGTCGTTGTATTACATGAGGTTGCATGTGTGATTTTCAAGGTTTGAACAAAACCACTGCAGCTCCATCAATTCTCAACATACGAAGGACCTGGTTTTAAACTGGTATGAAAGGCAGCAAGTGACCCCCCCCCGAGGATCGTTGTCTTAAATGTGGTTATTTATTTGTAAGAATGTTTTATTTTCATTGTGGAGTTAAAATCTGCATTTTGTTTTCAGGTCCTTCTTTTGCTGCAGGCCTGTGTCTGTCAGGGAGCAGACAGGGCAGTGTTACAGTGTACAGAGCAGGACAGTACCCCTCTCAGCCCCTGGGCCCTGTCACCTTTCTCTGGAGACCCCAAACACAAGGTGCAACTCACCGGCAGCTGTGGATTTGGGCTCATCCCACTCTGAAGCAGGTATGGTGGTTTTAAAGGTGCATGAAGTTGTTTTAAAAAAAAAAAAAAAAAAACTCAGGACAATGTTAGTTTTACTNTGTTTCAATGTTTAGATGTTTACTGTTGCACCGAGGGACTGAGAGAAACGCAATTTCGGTCCTGTGTATGTCCTGTACAGTACATATTGCAGATCTGACAATAAAGTTGACTTTGACTTTGACTTTTAAAATGTAGCATGAGTTGGTAAACACGAAATGTCAATTTTCAGGAATTGCAATTTGTTTTTTTTATATCCAGGATCTTCTCCCAGAATTACAAAGTGTGTGCCAGTGTCATGAGGCTGTGGTTCCCCCAGCTGTACCAGAGGTTCCACATGCAGAGGTGATCGATGCCCCACAGCCAGAGTCAAAGCCTGAAAACACGTCAGAAGAAAAGCTGGAACGTGGAACCAAAAGGAAGAGGAGCTCTAAGGACGCCAGTGAGCCTCCTGTGAAGAAGATTCTGGGAGATGGAACCAGATCACCTGGCACTCCAGTGACCTGGAAGTCCTGCTCAACTGGGATTGTTATAAAGTTAGTGAAGTGTTTAACATTTTTGTCTGGAAAATAAAGTTTGCACAACTTATTTTTCCCGTGTACAACGATGAATGGTTTTAACTTGCGTTGTAACTTTTTTGGCAGTGACCTCACAATGGAGATTGTGCGTTATCGCCTGATTGGGCCTCAGTCCCATTCTGTGCTGACCGACACTTTAGAAGCAGCTACAGTGTGTCATGTAAGCAATGTGCTGTTTTCAGCTTGATCCGCCTCTGAAATCAACTGCAACTCTTGAGTAACTGTGTAATTACTTTTTATAAGGAGCTGACTCAGTCCTCCCCCCTCTGGTGGCCTCAGCACTGCACAGATGAGAACAAAATGACTCTGCATCACCAACAAGCAGACGTTTTTCACCTGCTCAAAGGTTTTTAATGTTTGTTTGTGTTGTGGATTATTTTGCCAGCTTGTTGACTGTGTGCTTATGTTTGTTGTTTTATAATTCATCCAGGCATCTTTTCAACTGGAGAGCTCCCCCCAGGCGTAGTGCTGGGCCTGACTGTGGACGACCCCAGGCTGACTTTACCCAGAAAGAAGTGCAAAGCTTTGCCCTGTGTAAACAAGGCTCAAGGTAAAATCTGTCCTTCTGGACACAGTGACATATAAAATACATTTTAATCAGTTTTTAGGACTGTGTGGAAATGTCACATCCTCATTTGCTAATAGAAAACTGACCAATAAAACTTAAGCCTGTCCCAGAATCAGTGTGTTGCTCCAGCTTGAAGTTGTTTCAGTGAGTACACATCTGGTTCTGTGCTCCAGGGGGCCTCTGCCTGACCATGCAGATGTTCCAGGTTCAAATCCTGGCAGGACCCTGTACTCCAAACACAACCTCATGGACTGACAGCAGCTGATTCAATACAGGTTGTCCCCGACTTACGAGCGAGTTCCGTTCCTACGAGTCGCCCGTAAGACGAAAATTCGTACGTCGGAACCCGAAACACGTGTCGCTCGTACGTCCGGATTTTTGGTCGTAAGTTGGAAAATGTATGCTAGCGCTGCGCCGAACACCCGTTTTTCAACACAAACGTACATACTGGTTTATAAACATGCACAGAACTTTGTTTACAAACTGTTAGCTAACACACTTTCGTCTGAAAACACATACCAGGGCTGTATTTTCTGTATGTTCTGTACAACTTTACTGTTCGTTAGTCAGCTCGTAAGTCCGGAACCTCGTATTTCGATGGCGTAAGTCGGGGACAACCTGTATATTCAATACTGGTACATGCTCCCACTTGGTATATTGTCAGAATCTGTCCATCCTGTGAGCTTTACAGAAAACCAAGACGGACCTAATCTGGACAAAAAAGAGATTACCTCGTCAAAATCAGAAACTCACTTTGGAAACTTGCTGCAGTGAATATTGTTTCACTTGGCAACCAGTTATTTAACCCTAACAGATGCAGTGAGTAACCTGGAGGTGTTGAAGTCCAAACGGAGGCTCAGAGAGACTAAGCTTTTCTGTTTCTGCTGCAAAATTAAGAAAAAATCTCCTTCTTCTCATCAGACAAGCCCCTTCACTGTCCACTTCTAACACTCTTCTTAAAAGGCATGTTTATTCCCTGGTTTTCGGCACAGCCAGAGACTTGCTGTGATTTATTTTTTACTAGTTTTTATTGGTCTTTCTGTTTTAACCGTTTATTTTTTTTTGTTTTCTTGATTTTACATGCACAGCACTTTGTTACATCTGTGGTTGTTTTAAATTCCTTTATAATAAAGAAGCAGTAGCAGCAATAGTAGCAGCAGCAGCTTCTCATTCCTTAATCACCGTTGTAAGAAAAGCAGCAGATGACGAGATGTTCCCATCATGCCTAGTGAACACATCAGTGGGGGCCTTGTAGAGACCTGGTCACATTATTTGTTGAAGTTCAGCATGTTTAGCCCCAAACAGGAGGTCAGCTGTGTATGAGTAAATTAACTGGTTTGAGTTGGTGACAATCCCAGGACTCACTGGGCTCAGGTAATGAGAGCTAGGCTTTACAAAATTTAGACAAATGGACATTAAACACACAATTCAGTAATGTAGATTTTTAAATATACAGGTAATCCTCGACTTATGGCGTAGATCCGTTCCTACGCGGCGGCGTAAACCGATTTTCGACGTAAGTCTAAATATACGTACATACTGCACCATATGCATGTACAGTACTGTATTACTAAGCACTTAGCCTATCCTAACACAGTACCTTACATAATTATCAAAAAACACATACATATGTAGCCATAATGAAGGAAAAAACAGTTAATAGCCTACTTGGATGCTGGTGACACGTCCACCTCGGTCCATCTGCCGTATTCTCTATTCGTTTACGACGTAAAACCGTGTTCACAGTACCGTTTTGTTTTGTTTTGAATGTCTAGAGGACCAGACTTCTCTTTTTTAGAGAGTACAGGGCAGTATTCCTCCGCCGCTACATTTACGACGTAAAACCGGAAACTGCGTAACTCGGCTTTTCAAAATATATATATATTTTTTTTATATATATATTTTTTTTATGGGAGATGCGCCATAACCGCGAAACGTCGTAACTCGAGGACTACCTGTATATATAAAAAAAACTTTGACTTGTACATGGTTACACTGTTCAGGTTTTTATTCAAGTCCTCATAGTCAGGTTTACACATTTCTGTTTTGCTTTTGTTGGCCTGCTATAATACGAATATCACAAGTTTTCTGAATTAATCTTTAAAAGTGTCATCAATAGGCACAACTTGCACCTGTGAACAACATTCTGCATGAGTGCTCTGTCAGGACTAATTTTTTATTATTATTGGCCAAAAGTCAACTTTCTAATCTGATGTATGAAACAAGCTTGTGCACCTGCAAGGCTCAAAATAAAGAGACCTAGATTTAAAACAAGTGTTCTGCTATCAGAAAACCATGGACAAGAATATGTAACTTCAGACAAAGCAGCCTCAACAAGATTATATAAACTTTTTTTTTTACACAAATACATATTATAGATATAAAAAAAATTGGGCCATTTGCTGGGTTTGTGGCACTAGTAAGGCTGAGTAAACTGATGTGCACTTTTGTGTGGGTGTGTGCTGTGTTTTCAGAGGGTGATGAGAAGAGGAGGGAGCTGATGTTGAGAGGAGTCCCAGCACCATGCTCTCAGAGTTTTCTGTGGGAGGAGTCTGTTCGTGACAACGTCACAGACAACAAGATATCTGAGCAGGTACCATTAAAATGTCAAAACAAAAATACACTTCTTTTTTCCTGACCATCTCTGACTTTCCTTGTGGCTGCTCCATTTCTGAAACTGTGTACTCAAAGCTTGAAAGTTGCTTTTCCCTGAAGCATTTTTCTGTGTACTGTCTGAAGAATTTGAACCGTATGAGGAGCGACATGCTGGTACCTGGCTCCAGGCTGAGCCCCACCCCCCCACAGGGCCGAGTGCCCATTTTACTCGTCCATCAGCCTGGAAAGCAGCTGGGAAATGAGATGAGCTCCTGGGGTGCTGGATGGGACCTGCTCCTTCCAAAGGGCTGGGGCATGGCCTTCTGGGTCCCACTGGTAGGTACCAAAGACTAACAACAACGTTTTGTTTTCCTCATCCCTGTTCAGTGACAGTTCAGCTTCATTCACTGGAGCAGTCAATAGTTTTTTATGCAATGGAAGGCTGATTCCTGTAACTGTTGTTTTAGTTTGGATAATCTGAAAGATTAAAATAAAAAAATATTTTGCTGCAGATGAAAATAAAGTTGACCGTATGTGGTGGTTCTGGACAGTAAGTTTTAGGTAGTCCGCCCTATTTCTTATACACTGAAGTATTCTTCAACAGTACATGGATGTTTTAAGATCAACTAAAATGCTTAATTGCTGGAAAATTTAGAAATGTACGCAGTAACTATCATGTATTTTATTTTTTTTTTACAGCCAATTTAGCATTGCAAGTACTTTAGTTCCCAAAACTATGCTGCATGCACCTATAAAACCTGCTGCCAAATCTAATCTACCTAATCGTGTATTGGTTACAGGGATGAGAGTTCTCTGTCGCCATAACAAATGTCTGTCATCTGTGATAAGTGGGAAAAAAAAAGTGTTTTGTTGTGGCCTTGTTAAAGCCATCCAATCTAATAATGATACAGAGATTAAACTGATGCTGCTTCAACAAATAGAGAACCAGAGCCACAGTTTGAACCAGTCAGAGCAGAGCAGGTCGTGATGTCTGATACACAGTGCACCCAGAGCAGTCTTCTCAACTTAGGGTGCTTTGTCACTGTTTTAATTCTCCTCTGTGCTACACAATATGGCACCAGTTAAGGGCCTCCCCACTGTTGAGATCTGCCCCGCTCAGCTTGGTTTATGGGACCACCTTGTTTGTGGTTCCAAGTGGGCTTCTCTGAGGTGATGATTTTGACATAAGAAGTCAGCAGCTGTTGATTGACCAGCAGAGCTACATCACTGGATGACCCGCCCAGCAGAACTAAACTACATCTGAACCTCCACTTCCTCATCGTGTTGACGGATGGTGCCACAAGAAATGAGAGCGCTCACAGAGAAACATCAGAGAAGATGGCTCAGCATGGCTACACCTGGACACACAAGCAGTGCTGAGATAAGCTAGAGAAGTTGGGGAGTGGTGGTGCAGTGATTAGAGACGGGCCTGTGATCGGAAGATCACCCGTTCAAGCCCCAGTACAGGTAGTCCTCAGGTTACGACGGCCTCGAGTTACGACGTTTCGCGGTTACGTCGCGCATCTCCCATAAAAATAAATCATTTTGAAAAAATTTATTTTGAAAGCCGAGTTCTGAGTTCCTTCCGGTTTTGACGGCAGCAGTAGCTTGACGGCAGAAGCAGCGGCACTCAGTGGAAAATTACAGGAGACCTTATTGTTGGACCGGAGGTTTACGAGGCAGACCGGAGGCAGAGGAGGTTAGGAACAACGAGCTAGCATGCTAACAGACCTTACTGTAAATGCCCTGGACCGCGCGAAGCACGGGCAGCTGCAGATGTTGGTGGAGCAACGAGCTAACATGCTAACACACAGAGGAAGACTTCACCAGCTCCCAGTAAGAAATTAACTTTTTTTTCCTTCATTATGGCTCCAAATGCATGTTTTTTGATAATTATGTAGGGTACTGTGTTAGGATAGGCGAAGTGCTTATTAATACAGTATTGTACATGTATATGGTGCAGTATTTATGGATGTTCCGACTTGCGTTGAAATTCGACTTACGACGTCACGTAGGAACGGATCTCCGTCGTAAGTTGGGGACTACCTGTACCGATAACATTAAAAAAAATGTGGGTGGAAAAAGGTGAAACACCCACACCTACCTCCACCCTCATTCGCCCCACTCTGGGCCCCTGAGCAAGGCCCTTAAAGCTGGGGTATGTAAGATTGTAATGTAGTCTGTAACTTTTCAAACAATATATTTTTAACATATTTCTTCACTCTGTCACTATCTACTGACAAACTGATGTTAGACAAAGTAATCTCTGAAAAAAACTATAGTCCCCTTGCTTCTCTATCAGCATTTATAAAAACACTAAAAACACAGAGTGACCAGGACAATGACAGCCAATAAAAACAGAGTTTGTAACCAGCCAATTAAAAACAGAGCTTGAATTTGAATCAGCCAATAAAAACAGAGCTTGAATTTGAATCTCAGCAGAGCCTCCCCCTCAGAGCCATATATGGCTCTGAGGGGGAGGGATCAGAATGCTTTGCCTGTTGAAATTTTTTCTAAGTTCTGCACTCTACAGAAAGTTACACATAGCACCTTTAACCCCCACCATCTGCTCCCTTATCAGGTCTCTCTTGAAAATGAGTTCTCGTGGCTCAATGAGAATACCTGGATAAATAAATGGTAAATGAAAAAAAAAAAAAAGTTAAAAATCAAAACACGTTCAATACAGAAACAACTGGACTTTATTTGTAATAAAGACGTTTCGCTCTTCATCCGAGGAGCTTTCTCACTTCAAATTGAATTGAGAAAGCTCCTCGGATGAAGAGCGAAACGTCTTTATTACAAATAAAGTCCAGTTGTTTCTGTATTGAACGTGTTTTGATTTTATCGTGTCCTGGATGACTGAGAATCTTCACCAGCATAGAGAAGTTCAAGTCCAATTAGGACCACAACTGGTGGAGTGGCTCGAAAAGACCAGTTATGATCCCACCCACAGAGTGGGGAAACAGGTCAGCCTCCACTGTAGGGGCAAATCAATTACACCTGAGAAGAACCAAGAAGTGGAGAGCCGAGTGGAGTCACACCAATGGCAAAGCGTCCTCAGAGACAGGCTGCACCTATCTGCGTTTCCTGTACTATTTTCCAACGACACTCTGCTACCCTAATGAACCCCCCCATGAAGGTGAATGACATGAAACAAGTTATTAGTTATTATTAACATATTAAATTTTATGTGCTTGCATGTGATCCAATTCACCGCAGCCGGGGGAGATACCTGAACTGATACACCATCTCCTCCACTTCCACCCCCTCCTCCCGCACTGCTGCCCAGACCTCTCTGAGACTTTTGTATCTAAAATCAAACTTTTTATTAAATGTTGATGTGTTTGTAGCATCGTCACATGTGACCAAACTCTGGGTCAAAGAGAGGGAATGATGGAGAGAACAGAGAGAGAATGCACCGACGTGGGAGGAAGCTGCTTCTGCTGCTTTAGTTCTTACAATTAAACAATAATAACACTAACAGACAAATATTTGTATGCTCCAGATTATAGCTAATATGTGTGTTTCTGTTTAAATATATACATGTATATATATTTTTTATCCAGACTCATGAAGTTTTCTTCGTGAGAGTCAGTTTCTGGTGTTAGTAGTTTTTGCAGAGGTTAGAGAAGGCAAGCTTCGGAAGGTTGCAGGTTCAATCCCCTGAACAGACAACATCAAATGTGGGTGAAAAAGGTGAAGCATCCACACCTGCCTCCACCCTCATCTGTCCCACTCTGACCCCCACCATCTGCTAGACACTCAGCTCTCTGCACCACACAGAGGGCTGTGGTAGCTCGGTGGTCTGTGTTGTGTCAGGATGGGCATCCGGCTTAAAAACAATTGCTGTGTCTTCGTGGGAATTAGTTCAGTGTGGTGACCCCTGAAGAAGAGAGCAGCCAAAAGAAGAAAGAAAAAAGTAAATCTGCCTATTTAAATTATACACTGTATTTTTGCAATAACGAGATGTCGTTTGGGGTGGAGGGGCAGGGTGGTGTTTTGGTTTTGTGACAGGGCAGGGCACCCTGCTTGTATAATGATAGGAAACACAGAAGTTTAAAAAGGCTGCTGTGAAAACACATTTAGGTTTTTTAAATTTTATTTTAGAAAAAGGTGTGAATTTATTGTTGGGAGGTGCAGAACTCAGCACCATGTTTTTATATATCATCTGTGTTTTTATGTATCGTCCTTGTTTGATAAATCGTCCCATGTTTTTATACATTGTCCATGTTTTGGATATATCGTCCATGTTTTTGATATATGTCCATGTTTTGATATATCGTCCATGTTTTGATATACCGTCCATGTTTTGATTTATTGTCCATGTTTTGATATATCATCCATGTTTTTATATATCGTCCATGATTTGATATATCGTCCATGATTTGATATATTGTCTCATGTTTTGATATACTGTCCATGTTTTTGATATATCGTCCATGTTTTGATATACCGTTCATGTTTTGATATATTGTCCATGGTTTTGATATATCGTCCATGTTTTGATATATCGTCCATGTTTTGATATACCGTCCATGTTTTGATATATTGTCCATGTTTTTGATATATCGTCCATGTTTTGATATACCGTCCATGTTTTGATATATTGTCCATGGTTTTGATATATTGTCCATGGTTTTGATATATCGTCCATGGTTTTGATATATTGTCCATGTTTTGATATACCGTCCATGTTTTGATATATCGTCCATGTTTTGATATATCGTCCATGTTTTGATATATCGTCCATGTTTTGATATATCGTCCATGTTTTGATATACCGTCCATGTTTTGATATATTGTCCATGTTTTTGATATATCGTCCATGTTTTGATATACCGTCCATGTTTTGATATATTGTCCATGGTTTTGATATATTGTCCATGGTTTTGATATATCGTCCATGGTTTTGATATATTGTCCATGTTTTGATATACCGTCCATGTTTTGATATATCGTCCATGTTTTGATATATCGTCCATGTTTTGATATATCGTCCATGTTTTGATATATCGTCCATGATTTGATGTGTCGTCCATGTTTGGATATACCATCCATGTTTTGATATACCGTTCATGTTTTGATATATCGTCCATGTTTTGATATATCGTCCATGTTTTGATATATCGTCCATGTTTTGATATATCGTCCATGTTTTGATACATCGTCCATGTTTTGATATACTGCCCATGTTTTGATATATCGTCCATGTTTTGATATATCGTCCATGTTTTGATATATCGTCCATGATTTGATATATCCATGTTTTGATGTGTCGTCCATGTTTGGATATATCATCCATGTTTTGCTATACCGTTCATGTTTTGCTATATCGTCCATGTTTTGATATATCGTCCATGTTTTGATATATCATCCATGTTTTGATATATCGTCCATGTTTTGATATACTGCCCATGTTTTTATACATCGTCCATGTTTTTATACATTGTCCATGTTTTTATATCGTCCATGTTTTTATACATCGTCCATGTTTTTGGATGCTTTCTTTCGGCCAAGTGCCGTGAATTTTCAGATCTAAGTTTGCTTTAAGTTTTATAAAAGTCTAACTCCTTCTCTGCCTTGTTGATCCCCTCCCTCAGGTGTACAGAGGAGTGCGTGTGGCTGGGCTTCACATGAGTTTAAAACACTCGCAAAATAAAGCTGTTCCTCACTTCCCCCATGACTATCCTGACTGCCCTGCAGGCGTTCGATTTCAGGAGGAGCAGGAGACCGAGTTCTTGGACAAATTCAAACGGTCAGCAAAAGATTGAGTCGGGAGTACATCAAAATATCAACGTTACCTGAATTGTTTGTTGAAAATGCTAAATAATTGTTTTTAGAGGCATCTTGTGCTGCCAAAGGGTTTGTTTACCTTGCAATATTCAGATTTGTGAAGATATAAGCCTATAGAAAATCTGAAGGATTTACTTGGATCTTAAGTATATATTTCTGAAATGTTTCCTAGTTATAGTTAGTTACCTTCTGGCGTATAAAAATAAACAAGTTAATTTCTAATGAAACTGCAATGAAACTCCAAATACAGTCTAGCTGTATGAACCTCTTTAAAGGAAATATTACAATCACTCATTTGCAACTTTAACTCCTCAGATTATAATTACAGTATTTTCTGGTGTATAGGTCGCACCTGTGTATAGGTCGCATTGTCCAATTATCACCAATAGATTGGAAAAATCCCTAGATAGGTCGCACTGGTGTATAGGTCGCACCTACGTTTAGCTCTGCTGCAAATGTCTGCCACAGGAGCGCACAGCAAGGCTTTTAAGAAGATTAACACTTAAAAACAATTATTTGTTTGATAAAAATTATAGCAAATATATGTCTGAGCTGAACTTTTCCTTAATAAATGAACGTAATTGTGAAATGAGCTGGATTTAAAATTTGTTTCACCGAAAGTGATAACAAGCCATATATAGGTCGCAGGTCGCAGGCCTTGAAAAAAACCATAAAAAGGTGCGACATATACACCGGAAAATACGGGTCAGTTTTTTTTGTAATTATGAAGAGGTTCTTTAAATCTCTCGACTTCAGGTAATGTCAAAAAAGTGGATTGTTTTGTACAAATTGAGCTCCTGGACTCAGATGTGATGTGCAACCAACAATGGCAGAGTTTCTCCATCAGCTTGACAGGATATGACCTTTTAACCTCTCCCTCAGGCGTCCACCAGCTAAAAGGACCAATTACATTAAACTTGGCTGTCTGGCTCCTTTCCGTTGCCCTTGGCAACAGCTGGCAGAGGAGTGGGAGCTCCTTATTAAAGAGGATGGGCAGACCCAAAGCACAACAAAAACAGATGTTTCGGTAGAGGAGATGACATCACAACAAAACATCACCATGACTAAAACTCCGAGCTGCTTTATTGTTCTCAGGTAAATATTTGTCTTTTTATTGTTTGTCAAAATCAGCAGGCATCAATATAGACATTAAACAGCCCCTGCAGGGTCTTCCAGTCTCTTTTCAACCTTTAATATTCTACAAGTTTAAATAATCAATCATGCATATGAGTGTTTGTCTGTTGGCAAAATATCTTGTGATCTGTTGAACAGATTTTAATGAAGCTGTCAGAAAATATTTGTTGGACGTGCATTTACAAAAGATTAATGTGGAGCCAACTCTGTTCAAAATGGCTACCACAGCTAACCGGTATTAGAAAACAATAAAATCGATACAACTTACCGTAGTCTGTTTTAAAGATTTCGAACTAAAACGTGGTGCATTAGTGGCTGAGCAATACCTCCCAACACACAGAGCACAACATTAATTATTTTACTTACAGCTTTGGCATTAACGGTTCATGTCAACCCTTTCTGTCTGTTAGCAAAATATCTCAACATCCACTGTACAACTAATCAAATTTAGAAAGATGGCAACCACATCTAATTAAAATTAGACAACACAAAAATGGTTTGGTCAGTTTGTGTGGTAGTATCTGAGAGTCATTTACAACATGTACTCTGAGAATGACATCTCATGATTTTGCACGAGACTGCACAAACTGTTATTTTCAGGTTTTGACCAAAACGGCTTCAACTCCGTCTTCTCATCACAACTTGACCTTATCAAAAAAGGCGTTCAATACAGAAACAACTGGACTTTATTTGTAACAGAAAACGTTTCGCTTCCCATCCGGGGAGCTTTTATCAATTCAATGAGCAGGCTGTGAGTGAGTGAAGTTATAAACAGGCCGAGGTGACACGCACCAACCTATGTAAATTGAAAGCAAACACATACTTGAGATAACACATACATGCGACGCATTCAAAGTTCAGTTGTTTCTGTATTGAACGCCTTTTTTGATTCTATCATGTCCTGGACGACTGAGAATCTTCACCAGCAACTTGACCTTAGTTTAAAACTTTGATATTAAAGGCAGTGGGTGGTATGCATTCCTTCCAAAAACAAAACGGTTTTCATTTTAATAGTGCTGCAGACTTTGAAAAGTCTTGGGAGCTGAATATGCCTCGCTTTGCAGGTCTTGGCCCAAAGCCATCACTTTTATGGGGGGCACGAAAAGGGCGATTTGGAAATACTGTCCATGTTGTGAGTGTGATAACTTGAAAATAAGCAACAGACCAATGAGGATGTTTCCCCTGCCATTATACATACAAGGAGGGTGCCCCACCCTGTCAACAGAACCGATCACCCTGCCTACCAAATCCTCCCACCCCCCCACTCTGCGCTGCCACTTCCAGACAGGGAGCAGAGACTGTAGAAGCTCAGCTCAGACTCCAAACCGCACGCAATACAAAGTTAGCATTCCACTATCCCTCTTTCCACCTCACCCCATCAACAACTGTCGCCACTAACGTAGCGCTAAGCTAGCATGCAATATCGATGTAGCGTTCTTCTTCTCTTTCAAAATCCCCCCTCCTCCACCATTGACAAAAACCCTGAAGAGACGAGCGCCCTCCCAAGCTAAGTGATTTAGGGGGAAGCATTGATATTTGTATATGCACACCTACCACACCTGCCACTTGGCAAAAGTACAACTTCCTCAAATGATTGGGGTGGTCGTTAGGGTGGCCATAGATTATCTATGGTAGCCAAGGTCACCAATGACTACCCCTTGGCTCCATCATTGCACTTGATGGTGTATAACGGGGCTACCGTATTTTTCGGAGTATAGGTCGCACTGGAGTACTGTATAGGTCGCATTGTCCAATTATTACCAATAGATTGGAAAAATCCCTAGATAGGTCGCACCTACGTTTAGCTCTGCTGCAAATGTCTGCCACAGGAGCGCACAGCAAGGCTTTTAAGAAGATTAACACTTAAAAACAATTATTTGTTTGATAAAAATTATAGCAAATATGTGTCTGAGCTGAACTTTTCCTTAATAAATGAACGTAATTGTGAAATGAGCTGGATTTAAAAATTTGTTTCGCCGAAAGTGATAAAAAGCCATATATAGGTCGCACCTGAGTATAGGTCGCAGGCCATGAAAAAA